>CM067071.1:14062399-14302399 GCA_033980235.1 Diadema setosum
TGAAGATGCATATTTAAGAATGTATTTGTTTTATCAATATCAATAGTATTAAAGGGGAAATCCATTCCAAAAGTTAGTCTGATAAATAAAAGTAAAATCTTACTAGTTTAACTGTAAAATTTGACTGAAACTGGATGAAAAATAAGTAAGTATGACATTCTGAACTTTTGCTGATTTCTGCAAAACAGTTCTTGTACAGTGGATATAGATATGTAAATGAGTGTGCTAATTAACCCCATGTCATAACCTCACAATTCTTTATTGATCGTGTACAGAAAAAATGACTAAGGTTTAATGTTTCTGTAATTGAAGTCTGAAACATGATGTTATTCCTGGTTGAATAACCTCAGGATAGTGATCATTTAGATATGCCAGGATTTGAGCTTCGGGCATAATTCTTGTATCCCACAGAGTGACCCAAAGTACTGGACCGTTGCATTTACTTGATTTACCCCAGTTATCATATTATTATTGTAAAATCTCGGACAGTAGCATTAAATTCCATTAACTCGCAACCCTAGCACGCCTATTGAAAGTTGTTATTTATGTAGCTACCGATATTGATCCACAATAGTTCGTAGTGAAGCTGAAGCTAGATTTAAAGAAAATTGTAATAATTATTCTTCGTTGAAGTTACATTTCTCTTCACATGGTGAAGTCAAAGAATTTGTATACTTTTTTGTTCATATGTTTCTCTTTACTAATATTTTTTCACTCTATTCTCACCTCTTCTTCAATTGTAAATTTCCTCCACTGGACGAAGGCGACGCAGAGACTTCCAAACATAATGAACACGACAACTAGTAGAACGTAAGTTGTTGACGGCCGAGAAAGAACTCCTTGTTGTCGATGAAACTCTGCAATTATTTCAACTAAATCCATATCAATCAGAAAAAAAGAAACACAAACGCATCGAATATAATGAATTGATAAAAAGAAAAGGTTGTCGTCTTACATGTAGAATGTGGTAAACTGAATTGATTACAGCATTAGAATGATGAAAGCAAACCAATTTTAGTGTGCGTTTTAGCACCGGAATTTTTTAGCCCCGAACCCATTATGGTAGGTTCCCAAAATAATGTCCTTGAGGTATTTAAAAACAAACAAAGGTAATAAACAAGATAAACGTTGAGTTTTCATGTTTTGTGGTTTGGGTTGGGGGTATTAATGATTATGTAAAGCTGCATTGCATATCAAACAACCATGTAGTATGTTTGCATTGTTTGTTTTTGTATCAAGTTCTTTCGTTTCTTGTTCGAATTTGTTATTCATTGAATAAACAGTTTTGTTGCTTGCACGAATCTCTACGACCACTTTCCAGTCAAACTTTGGTTCATACAATCCATTCGTATTACGTTAAAATCAGCAAGACTCCTTGACAGAGTTATTGAATGGCTCAGAGGAAAAGGGAGAAAGGAAGTGGGTCAACATGTTTCGAAGTGCTGATAATTGTCGTATATTATCTGCGCGATGAAGGCGTTACCACGTCTTTAATAAATTGGTCAAACACAGTCTACAAGATGTTAAAACGAATTAAACAGCAGATGCTTTAATTAGTAAGAACTGACGCTGACTGATATAAGATATGTTTTACCTGAGGGGCAAAAGAGCTCCGTGGTCGAAGTAGTGTCAAGAGTGTTCGCTGCGGTGCAAATGACTTCGGTACACCTATCACGCCACGTCGACAGCGTGACTGATGACGAACTCGAGTTGATCTCGTAATTTTCCCGGGGAGGGAACGGCTGGTCTGTATTTCTGACGTGACAAATGTTGACAATAGCTAGATCGCCGTGGTTGAATTGCTCGTCGAGCACAATGTCGCTTTCGTCAACCCTCGGTGAATCTGGGATGAAGTCATTCCAAATATGCATATCTATTGCGTCGAATGATTAATAGCCATTATGCAATAACAATATGCGACGTTTGAATCTTACTTGAAATGCACAATCTTTGCACCAAAATTCTTACGCACTTGAAATCTGTGTGCTGCTTGAAAATTGCAGACATTGCTTTGAATGGCATCGAATTAAAGGGAATGACTGAGAAAGTGGGAAAGAGGAGACGAAAAGTTTGACAAGAAGGGAGACTAATCTAATTTTCTTCGATGTATCTCTGTTGTTGTTCTGTTCGATGAAACTGTTTTTTAACACTTAAAGTTGTATATTACACATTAAGCATGCATTGCTACACTAAATGTGATAATCATTTTTTTCTACGAACGGACGTCTAAATCAAACATTACAGTAATTTGCATGATTCTTTGATGCTTGTTAATAGTCGGTATAGGTACAAGCTGTGAAAATCGGTCCTTATTTGCATGTGCCTAATATGGTTTTATTTTCATTTTTTAGACCTATTATCTTCTGTAATATTGTCAATCCTTCAAATGCTGGTAATAATAAGTGGAAGTTTTGATTTTCACCATATCCTAGCTTATGGCAATTCTATCTTGTGCAGCAGTCATGGATTTTGAGAAAGACCTGTCCATAGCGCTAATGGTGGACTGTAAACTTGTCATGGAGGAGGCTTTTCTAAAAAAATAATGTCTACCGACAATCATGCACGGTTAAAATAACGACGGTTTACTTACTGGTAGGACAATATCTGCGTGTACTCGTCGTCAATCCCAGACCGTTGTTTCCGATACAAGTTATACTCATGCACATGTCGGGCCGAGGTGAAAGGACCACAGTTTTCGAGGCAGACACCGATTCTTCATCCTTCTTGATAGCGTACGTGTGGATCGGAGGAAAAGGTTGGTCCTCCGGACTGACGTTACATGCTACACTAAGGTCAAATTGTCCTTCTCCTTGTTCCCGAATCTCGAGCTCCTCGACAACGACAGACATGATACCTTTCGTTGGAGGTACTGTACACAAATGTACCGAAGGATATTTATCTAATTTGTATATAACAGAGTATATACGCATATATACACTCAACAAAGAAAAGAAAGTAAACACTTTTTCGAGTTCACGTTTTTCATAGAAGATTTTGATGAAAATCAATGTATTATAAAATACCATATTAAAGCTTATCTAATTATTAGCTTTCAAACTAGTGGGTCAATATATAGGAACCTGTATGCGTGAATACATTCGTTTTTGTCCTCCACAAAAGTAAAAATTGCAAAAATTGACATGATGTCTTTTATTTGGAAATGCCCTTTAAGATAGCAATGATAACAAATGATCAGTTTCAAACAATGAGAAACATGAAAGAAATAGCAAGAATAAGTTTTCGATCTCTTTACTTCTTTCATAGTCCCAAACAGAAGCAAAGTTGGAAACTATTCTAAGAGGGGAAATAAGAATTTTTTGTCAACTCAAACGTCAAATGACATAGGGAGTAAGGGCATAAAGATGATGAAATAAACATAATCTCTTTATTACATTATTTTGATTAGCTAGCTTTAAGAATTCATAAGACAAATTCAAGAGTCAAATATTATTTTCAATTTTTTAATATGAGAAATCAATGCAAAATCCTACCATTTTTGGTTATATTGAATCTGGATTTGACAGAAGATTTTTCATTTTCCTTCATCTTTACGCTTTTATTGGCTTTTTCAGAAATTGAATTTGTCTAGTTCCTTTATGAATACCCCCCCCCCCTCCCCGAATTCATGACGTTCGCATCAATTATCTATTAACTCTGACATTTAAAGGGCTGTTTCTGGTGGCTAAAATTATGGCACAAAACGATTAATGGAACATCACATGTACAAACAGATGAATGAGTTGTGAGTGTAGTTTGTGACATCATTGTCTCTTTTGAGTGTCCTTTATTGCTTGAGTAGATAGTAAAGAGGTAAAAAAAAAAACAGAGGTAAAAATAGAACATAGATTTAGAAAAAAAAATAAAAAGGAAATGTCACCTTTAGGGCAGTAGATGGCGCCACTCGTTGTATCGCCAAGTCCGTTGCTCGCCGTACATGAAACTTCGATACACCAGCGAGGAGGCGGAGAAAGGCGAGCACGCGGGGAAGACGATTGGGAGAATGTGACGCCATCAGCTTCGATGACGTATGAATTGATCGCCGGATACGGTTGGTTGTGAGACAGCACGTGACATTCTATCTCCACAGCATTTCCTTGATCGTCGAACTTGATTGATATAATATCATCTGCAGGACCATCTGTGTTGGATGTTGAAATCCGAACAATACTTTTTATAATGCCCGTTATTTTTTTCGAAATCTCTATAACGATATGAAAAGACGCATTTATTTGCATCCGTATTAATCTACATACATCTAGATACATTATACAATCTATAGGTGTTTCCAAGAAAGGTTGATATTTACAGTTAAACCGAGAAATTTGACTACATTACCTATTTTAATCATCTGATTTTCCAAAATTATTTCATGCTGCAATTCATCAAGAGCATTACTTAAATTCAACATAACATTTTTTTTTGCATTCTATATATTGAGCAATCATCTAATTGCGCTTAACCGTTCCATTACTTTCTTTTGGATTCAAATATTCATGGAATTAACGAACGTATCGGGGTTGAATGAGAGAAAATAGGACCCCATATTGTCATTATTTTTTTATCAAGTGACGAAAACATCTTCCTAAGTTGTACGCACGCACTCTGCATATCAAAAGGAAAAGAAAAAAAAAAACAAACAACAAATTATTGTATGATATTACAGAGGGTGTCAAGAAAGCATGAACGAACTTCAGCAGATTAGCTTTCGGGCAGTTTGACAAGTTGGTTGTTTGTTTGTTTGTTTGTTTGTTTTTTTTTTTATCTGTTCCAAATAGTCCATGAACGTTAGGATACAGTTCATGAAAAATGGAAAACCACCCAATATTCAAGTCGGAATTCTTCAATAATTATTTGAATTGTAACATAAACATAGAGAGTGTCATTATGGACGGAAAGATGAAAATGTAATAAAGCGGTTTGAATTAAGAATGGCTTCCATACATACGTCTGACGTTTAAGACAGATGACTCTGCAGTACCGGAAATCACGCACTGGAGAATCTTTCCGTGATTGGTAGAGTTAGAAGTGAAGGTCAAGTCACTCTCGATATCGTAGTATCGGTAATAGATGTAAGTACGCTCATAGCCAGATACAGATAGGGAGTCCGCCAGGTACGTCTAAACATCTTCCTACCATTGCCGTCCAATGTTCATGTACTGCATTTCAATAACTCTTAGTGTTATTCCCGGCTTTTGCCTCATTGATCAGACATTATCACGTTTATGGCACCAACATTAAAAGCTTGACTCTACGTCACAAATAATCGACACAAAACCAGTTAAC
Organism: Diadema setosum; assembly: GCA_033980235.1. Lineage (NCBI taxonomy): Eukaryota > Metazoa > Echinodermata > Echinoidea > Diadematoida > Diadematidae > Diadema > Diadema setosum. The sequence continues at coordinate 14,067,683 of CM067071.1, forward strand.
AAGGCTCAAATTCCGCTTTGACGATAGGTATCATGCAGAGGTTCCTGCACGATCAAAGACTACTTCCGTCGCACCGTTTCAAGAAAGGTGACAAAATTTAACATTATTTATATCATTTTCTAAGTAACATCAGCATAACCAATTTCGTTTGCCCTTTGTTGTTAAACAAACAAAACAAGTATTTTCGACAGAAAGTGCAGTTGTCAGAATTTGCCCTGAATCACTTTTACAATGTTCCCACAACATGGCAGAAACGTGTACGTGAAGCCGATCCAAGTTAACAAGCAATGACATTTGGAAAAGAACAGATATTGAATAATATTAATGAAATATTGTTCCTCTCTGCATAGGCTGCAAGGTGAAAACAGATTGAGGTCACTCTCTTAAAGAACTAAATTTGTTAAGTTTACACTACTGAATCCTTAGAGCGTCCGCTGACGTTCCTGTTAATGTCTGCCTCTGAGGATTGTCGTTGGTTTTTAGTGACTTGTCTAAAAAATTACTTCTTCGGGGGGATTTAGAAAATGAGACGAGTTTGGAACCTTTGCAGTTTGGACAAGGAATACATCCTCCATTTTGTCCCAGGAGTTGCACAGGAAAATCTAACTTGGAAGTTGAGTAATATTGATGCGTATCAACCGATGTACTGTTTACGATCAAAGGTCATTTCCGTCTCATGAATATTACCTACATTAGCGCAAGGAACAAAAATAAGAATTCTTCTTCTTTATGGAAATACACGCAGAAAAAACAAAACAAGACTAACTGTTCAGTGGGATAATCAAATTACTTTATTTATTTGTTCATTTTTTACTTTAAAATGTAGACAAAGGTCGTTTACAATGGATGCTTTCAAGATGGTGATGTTTTTTTAGTATTTTAGCCGGACGTAATGGCACTTCTGTGTTTCCTATGATAAATACTTATGAAAGACAGAGACGAAACAATTATACAAGCAAGATTAATGTTTGATCACATGCATGACAAGGAATGTTACACTGTTATTAGGTGTTTGCTCTAATAGGCAAGATATAAGTTTAATGTAAATTGTATATATATATATATATATATATATACATACATATATACTATTTACATAATATATACATGTATCATACAGAAGGCAATAAAAGAAGAAAAAGCGATGTTTACGCATATCATCATTTTCATAATATTATGAAGTTTTATATGAAGACAACGAAGGAAAATGTATATAATCATAATTATTGCAAGGAGGTATTCACCGTGACAATCACGTGTCAATTAAAAGCATGATGTCGTATAGACAGAAGCTATTACGTTATCAAAATCCTGTTTGAATGTGGTTGGTTTATCAATGACGGTTTTGTACTTTAATTTACCCCAGAGACACATCGAAAATTTTATTCAACCCAACTACTGTCAGCATGATTCATTTGTGGTAATTGTAACATCTGGAAGAAATTGATGTGCATTAGGAGGGATATTTTTGGCAGTTTTCCTCAAGAACCGTATTTTCTTAATTGAATTGCCTAACAGTTGTTTGTTTCACAGGGTTTCCAGTTGTCATGTTTGCATTTTTGAATGTCCTAGAATTTTGCATTATAATGTTGCGGTCACACTATGGAGATGGATTGGCCGTCCCGTCCCAAGCGTATTGCTTTTCTTGTCTATCCAGAGTGTTTGTGGTATTAACCCCGCTCGTAATCTGGACTCCATCCAAGTACCACTTGGCTGTCTGTGTGTTATACACAGCGTCAGCGGTACACCTCGCAGTGATTTCCTGACCGGCGGTCAGTTCACTCGGAACAGTCAGAGTCACTGCATCTGGGGGTAGGAATATTATAGAGAAGAAACGTAGTCAATTAGACGTATATGCGCAACTAAAACAAGCAAAGACAATATAAAGAACAAAACAAGCTAGACAAAGTAGAAAACCTGATAAAGAAGACAAGAATAGACCATCTCGCGACAATGAAAATACCTTTCTTCACTTTTACACTTTCAAGCTTTATCACTATCTAATAACGAAATCAAAACATGGTTATGTCACAAGGTTGTGAACAAAGTAACATGCTATATTGATAACACATGGTCTAGTGAGATTCTATTTCAAACTAAATGCATCATAGAAAAATACCTGACTGAAAAAAAAAATCTTGTGTTGTTGATAAAACCTCTTTCTTCCGCTTTTGTTCTTGTATTTCCTTTATTATCTAGCGGTTTTCTATTTTTAAGCTTAGATTGGAAACTGAAATACGGATGAAGCAGATTTTATGGAAGACTCACCAGAGACACGCAAGGACATCGTGAGGAATGCAACTAAACGTAGTGGTAGGCTCATCATGGTCGCTATCCTGTAACGAGTCTTCAAACCTGAAAAGGTAAAAAAAAAAAAAATAAAAGATAAAAGCTCGGTCATGCACACATGTTAGTACATTTAGTTTCTACAGTGATGTATTCGAACACAATCCTCAAACGGTTTGATACAAGTTGGTAGCGCAGTAAGGACCAAACATAATTTAATTACCAGTTTAGGATATTACGCAAAAATACATGAACCATTGCCTAGTAACTTTGGAACCAGGTATGGAGAAGACTTACATGTGTCCGTATTCAAGATAGCTAATGCTTCGCAGAGAGAGATCAATTTTGCAGAGAAACGCATGCCTTGAGTACGCCTCTCTACATCCTTGTTTATACCAGGGAGGTCACCTCCCTGTTTATACTCATGCGCAGTCGTCTGCTAAAGACGTCACGGCTAACGAATGCGGGAAGTTGAGAGCTGATTCAATGTTTTCACTTGTTAAAGGCTTCGTCAAATGATCAATATGGCGTCCTTCCTCATTCGAATGACAATGATGATTCAATTTGCCACATCATTATTATGGTTTGAAGTATAAAAAGCTCACATCCTTGAGCGCTTCGTTTAGTTTAGGGAAGCTGCATTTCCAGGATTCTTATTTTAAATCTATGGTTTCCTTGTTTGTTTGTTTGTTTTTAAGTACACAAATCTCCCCTAATTATCTTATGTGACTATGATATACTATCAATCATTAATGGTTGATTTTCTGAAATGTCTTTGTATTATTATGAATGGTAATGTTGTGTGCAAATTTTATATTGACTCCCTTGATAGATGTAAATAATTTAATATACTGAAACATTCTGAAGTATACTTGTACACACACAACTCACACCTAACACAATACACACACATGCACACACGTCCTGATATATTATGATTATACACCTGAACATCATACATAAATTGTATGCAATACATGTTTACACACAGGCATGTGCGTTTTCATGTGCTGGAATGTGTTTTGATATCAGCAAGTGCATGGATATAATGATGAACAGTAATGTCTCATCCAGTTGTGTGTAAGACCTTCATGAATTTTGATAAGCCAAATTCTTCTTATTTCCAGTACGTCCATGATACTGTATGGAGTTTGTGCATATAAATAGAGCTCTTGAACGCGAGGCATCGAAAGTGAGATGGTGATTCGATCTCGTTTCTTTAAAAGACAAGGAAAGTGTGTTTGGACTGGCGTTGGTCATTGTTTTTCTTCCCGTTTCCCCATGGATCTCTAACCATCCGGTATCGTGAAAACATCACAACAGTTGCCTGTTAACAGGAATCAAATGTCCTCCAATTACAGCAAAGCAGACCCATGTCATCCTGAAATTCCAATATTATTATCACTCCGCTAACAGCGAGATTGTCCTGTTTGCTAAATGTATTTGTCTTGTACTTCCTTTGAAATTTAACTTTTATTTCACATATTGGCCGTTTCACGCCGTGAATGTATTATATTCTGTGTAAAGTATCAATGCAGACGAAAATCTTCTAACTATAACCCTGATGATAGCTACACATGCATTACACGTGAGAAATAATTGGCAATTGGCCGTCCTACTCATCCACTTCCGTGTTAGAGTATATGAGCTGTACGAAGTAGGCCTACTAAGTCGTTTCACACGGAAATACGGAGAATATGCAATCATTCTCGATATCTTAGACACAATTCGCGCACAGTTTCTTCGACGACGCTTATTCTCCTGAAGCTAAAATAGGATTATCAAGAGAATCAAAGTTTAATTCAAAGGGCAGCACCGCATTATCTTCAAATTGAGAGCTAGAGTAAAATGAAGATAGAATAATGGAAGTTCCATCGGATAGAAATCTCTGTTGTTCATTATTGTTGAACGACATCATTTGCAAATAAGCTGAAATGACGACACCATAGAATCACAGGTCCCCTATATTGGTTCGTGCACACGAATACCATGAAACATGAGCTTTTGCTTGATTAATAAAGTATATCACTTATTTCATATTGGGCCTCAAAGGACTCACTTTCTGCACTTTCTGACTAATCAATTACGAATAAACATGTTTTCTTGAGGAAAACGCACCTGTAGCGAGTAAAGACGGTATACCGAATTGCAAAGTAAGACGGTTTATATACACGATTCAGTGATTGAAGAATTAAGACAAACTGAGGAAGTTAAAGGCTTTGATTACACATTCCCTGAACATTTCTGTTTGATCTGCTCTCATAGTTCTTCCATCTGTCCAGTAATAGACCTTACGAAATCTGTCATAATCTCATTGGAACTTTATCTTCTCCTTCAGTTCGACGAAAGAGACCAAGTCGTTTGAGGAAACAGTCATCCAGGTTGCAATGTAATCAAAACAAGTTATGGATGAATTACGGATCGATGTGGATTAATTGTAACAATCACATTTTCAGCGCTGATATTACTGGATTTCCGTTTTGATAAGAAATTTGAGATCAAGTTATTTCATGCCATCTCAATCACAGGCGTGACAAAATGTGTTTATCATTGGCAGAGACAAACTCAAATGAAGCAAAACAAAACAAAACAAAACAAAACAAAACAAATGTTACAATACAGTAGGTGTACAATGAATATTCTTTTTTTTTGTCCACTGGTATAATATCCAATGCGTACCCTAAGCTTCATATGGGAAAGATCAATCGTTAAAAAAAAAATCTAAATTTGCAACGAAACAATGAATTCTGCTCATTTAAAATATTTTCAGGGAATGTGATAAACGTTTTCGATTGATATAGTATGGTCATAAGGCAATATATTTTCCGGGAATCCGTGATGAAAGTAATATCGTTAATCAATTAATGATGAGAACTACAGCTGTAAAAGTTTCATAAGGGATGACACTATTTAATGAATTATTCTCTGAGTAGTATTTCTGGACAGGATGAGGAACATTAAAGAATTCATTGGCCAATGCTAACCAAGCTTACCGTACAACGTCGTCAATTTGAAATGCTTTCCTCTAGCTCTTTCACACTTTCTCTTATGTTGTTGATCTTCCAGTATTTTATTTTTTTTAAAACCATCGTTAGTTTCTTCTTTCTATGGTTCCATTCATTGTTAGAGTGCATGCGTTTATCTTTTGTCAACCTTGAAATTAAGGTTTCTTTTTCTGTCCTTACCTGTAAATTCCAACGACCAAAATGTCAGCAAATACAAAGTGTAATCATATCCTTTTTATGTATAATATATATATATATATATATATATATATGTATTATATATATATATATATATATATATATATATATATATATGAAGAGTTGGTTTGCAAAAAAACGATAAGTCCATATTTGCCAAATGGAGATATTTGCGATTAAAGGTCAAGAAAAATAAAGAGAATAATAAGAAAATTTGTGCTTCTTTTGACCATAACTTCACAAATATACCTTTATATGCAGTGACCAATACATCATCTAAAAGGTATTATTTTGTACTTTGTGACAGAGATCGTACTTCAAAATATTAAAAAATGGACTTATCGGTTTTTGCAAACAAACCCTTCATATATGTATATATATATATATATATATATATATATATATATAATATAAGTCGTTTTCAAGTGGCATGTTTTGACTCGTTACAGATGGAACCCTGATATATGTTAAACAGGCAAGTTTGTTATTGGCGACACACAAACAAAGTATAACAAAATACAACAGTGTAAGTTTCGTGTTTTCACTGTTTTTTGGAATTATTCCATTCCTCTTCAGAAACTTGTACATTGAAGAGAAATTTTTTTTTTCTTTTTGTGAAACAGATATTAAGGCCCGATTACATTCTACGTGCATATTCAAATCAAAGAAACAAACAAAGCTTTCAAGTGTCGTAAAACTTGTGAAATCAGAAAGTTGTGGAATTTATTAGTTTCAAACACTCGCAAAACACTGAAGACAGTTGCAACCACGCACATCATGTAACTTAAACAAGGAGGGATGTTGATCACACCTTTAATACCTGCTTACACATTCTGTAGAATTCCTCTTACATTCAAATTACAAATGTTAAGACTGTCATATTTCGCTTCGAATTCTTGGCTTATTGTGTTTAGCCGACACAAACGATTTTAAGGCCGCAATGGTAGGGTCATGGTTTCTTAATTATTGGCTGACAATCTACTTTAAGGAGCACCGTAGATTTGTGAAGTGCAGATTATTATCCCGTCACTAAAATTGCACATCTTACCAGTTACTACGATGCCTAGACACGTCACAAATATCAAAAGATTTCAGTGTGCAATCTGAGATGATACGGTTGAGAAATGATGATTTTCAAACTTCTAAATATCTTGCTTAATTTCAAAGTTTATGAATGTTTAGAAACTTATATAATTTTTACAGTGTTTAGAGAGGTTTAAAATGATAATAGAAAAGATACTACATGTGCAAGAGAAGGAATATCTTGCGGCTTTATCAGCTTGCACATGGTGGCGGGCAAGAGGAATGAATGCGATCAATTATCGTGATAGAACTGACGATCGAGACTTAATTTGTCACGGGTAACAATACTGCCCTGCTTTGGCAAAAGGAAGCAAGTGACATCGAGTACAAATCCTACAAATGAAGAAAATATGTTTTTGGGTGGGCCTCCAATATGGAAATTTGTGATGAGAAATAATGTTGGTATTCGTGCAAGTCATACGGTGATGCATCTATGACAATTCGAAGAATTTTGATATTCCCATAGAAACTCATTATCATGTAACTTGCTTACTTTTGCCAAAGTATTATAGATTTGTAGCAAACATGAAAAATCTGGCAAAAGGATGCATGTGACAATCATCAATGAGTATGTTACTTGCTTCCTTTTGCCGAAGTATTATAGATTTGTAGCAAACATGGAAAAATTGGCAAAAGGAAGCAAGTGACGATCATATCACAAGGATGTAACTTGATTCCTTTTGCCGAAGTATTTTAGATTGTGTGCAAATATGAATAATTTGGCAAAAGGAAGCAAGTGACAATCATATCATATGAGGTTGTAACTTGCTTCCTTTTGCCAAAGTATTTCAGATTTTTAGCAAACATGAAAAATCTAGCAAAAGGAAGCAAGTGACAATCATATCATGAGAATGTTAACTGCTTTCTTTTGCCAAAGTATTATAGATTTTTAGCAAACATAAAAAAATTGGCAAAAGGAAGAAAGTGACAATCATATCATAAGGATGTTACTTGCTTCCTTTTGCCAAAGTATTCTAGATTGTGTGTAAATATGCCCTATGATAATAATAATAATAATAATAATAATAATAATAATAATAATAATAATAATTGTTTTGGATATAAATTCCAAATTTTATTGTCCAAGAATGAAAATTCTTTTTGCCCAGATCGTGGGCCCGGCAGCCACTGAGCAGTGCCAGATCGACGTTGCTCTAACCTTTTCAACTGTTGAACGGCAAACAAGGTAGCAGCAACTCCCATCTTTTAACGTCTTTTGGTATGACGCGGCCGGGGTTTGAACCCACGACCTCCCGATTGTGAGGGCAGCCGCTCTACTCACTGAGCCAAAACATCGGTATGATATATATATGATTTGGCAAATGGAAGCAAGTGACAATCATATCATGAGGTTGTAACTTGATTTCAATTTTGTGCACTTGCTTCCTTTTGCCACCAAATATCTCAGAAATGGGCCAAAATTGTAACTTTTGGATTTCTAAGTTAAAAAGAGCATGCCTCAAATATGCCAAATCAATAAAAAAGTCAATATCGATAAAAATGTCACTTCCTTCCTTTTGCCAAAGTAGGGCAGAATAGTCCAGAGCCACTTCATCAGGTTCAGACAAAAACAGCGACAAAAATTAAATGACATTGAACTAGGTGGAACTGACTTTCAGTCAGAACAAAATTAATGTTAATAATAATAACTGTTCTGGTCAAAATGCCTAACACTGCATCAATCATCAATATCATTTCTCCAAAGTGTGGATTACTATTGACCGATTCGGGTTCGTTGAGGGCAGCAGACATTTTACGGCACAGGGCGCAGCCATAGTGGGTGTATCAGCCGACCCCCCCTGCTCTCCCCCACCCCCGGGCAACATGTTTATCACGCACTTGTAACAAAGGTTCGCGCACTTAGCAAGCATTCGCGCACTAAGTACGAGACGCCCATTGGCTAAAGCAGTTTTTCATTCTGCGCGCGTGCTAATGTAGGGAGAGGGGTGGGGGAGTGCGGAGGGGGGGTCTGCTGATACACCCACTATGGCTGCGCCTATGCCAAAAATACACATAGCGCGTCACAGAATCGGTCAATATTGTAAATGATGCATAAGTGATCTGCGTATATTATGCTGAATAAATTATACATAGGAGCTACCGACACCATTATGACCAATGGAGTGTTGATTTGTCTGTCTCATAACTACCATGCACACACCCAGACACGCACACACACATACACATACATCTAAGGAATAAAGTAATGGTGCTTTACTTCTTTTTCTATAAACGAGGAAGTTGAAGTGTGAAAGTAGGTCCGTTGAGAAAATGTAAAGAACAAGCAAGAAAGATCTTTGAATCCCCTTTTGGAAGCAATTCAAATCCGAAGTATGTCCTTTTAGCGGCTGAAAGTATTCAACTGTAAGGAAATATTAGGAAAGAAAAATGATCAAAATATGTCGTTTGTCGAAATTTCAAGAAGCGAGTACGACAAAAAAGCAGATAATGCAAATCTTTGAATACAATTAGAACATCATAAGCCTACATTTGTCTTCATATAGGGCCTATCAGATGCTAATTTGTTCCGTCTTCAAAAGCAAAGGTCCAGAACGTGCATACTACCGAATTACCTCATCGCTACAGAGTGCAAAAATGTATATTTATAACCGGTGCCTTTAATTGAATATTCCGACGTTAACATCGCATGATATAATCTTAGACATTGAGCATCAAAGAAAATTAACTTACAACCCTAGAAAATTTGTTGTTGAGCAGGAATAGTGGTCTACCCTAGTTCCTTCATAATTATCCTGAAGACGAATGTCCCTAAAATAATTGTATATAGATAAGAATTAATGAATTTGATAACTTCTCCTTTTTACTTGATAAGATCACAGGTTATGTATTTTTGGTTGTGTTTTTCAGATTTCTGACTCTACATACCTTTTCTCCGAGTGCAAATTTTCTCCTGTTGACGAAGACGACGCAGAGAATTCCAGACATGACGAAGACGACTACCAGCAAAGCATATGTTGTCGACGACCGATAAAGAGCTCCCTGATGTCGCTGAAATTCTGCGATTATCTCCACTGCTTACATAATTTTCAATAAGACAAACAACAGCAAGGGAAAGTTAGTTTGAATGAGTATGATAGAAGAAATGCTTCTGCCAAATTACGTACAATGTCGTAAACCTTACTTGGACATGCCAGCATACTAGTATATACTAGACGACAATAATAAAATCATTCTAGCACCTACATGAGCAGCGACAAGCTATATCTAGTAAATCATACATACTTTTGTGGTAGATTACCATTTTGTTCCAGGGTTATTGGAAAGAAAACAAAACAACCAACCAAATAAACATACAAACAAAGATAGGTCATTCATGAACTTGTTAATGGGGGGGGGGGGGGTAGAATGTAGCTGTACATGATTGACGGGATATGCTTTTATTTCTTTTTGTGGACAATGAGCCTTATTTTCTTTTGCTCTTTATTCAGAATTTGTAATATCTCAATATTAATGCAAGTTCCACTCAAACTTTAGTTCATCATGTCCATGCCATCTTTCGAGTTTCGTTGACAGTAGAAACACTTTCACAGAATACATTTAAATGGCTCAGATAAAGGAGATGCTTTGAAACAAACTTATCTCCATGATCACCTGTTTCAGAAATCTAAGGTGCTTTTGAAAACCAATGACATAGCACGACCGCAAGATTTGTCCACATGGCCAAACGTCCCCGCCACTAAAATGGCTATGTGTTATGTTATGTTATGTTGGTTTTTTTTTTTTTAGATGGCGGTCTATTCAGGTTTGATTATAAGTCCCAAACTTTCAACTAATGAAGTATGATGGTACAACTTGGCCTACTTGTTGGGCTTATATTGCTAACATATGGTTCTGCCACAACTCACCTGACGGGCAGAAGGTCTTGGTTGCAGTAGTGGAGCCAAAATCGTTCCATCCCGTACAGGAGACTTCTGTGCCTCCATCGGCCCGAGGAGTGAAGGCAGTCGACGGCGAGCGGGAGGATGAGAGAGTGACATTATCGGCTGTGATGAGGAAGGTATGGATACCTGGTGTCGGTTGGTACTCCTCGTCGATGTGACAGACCACTGCGTACATTTTCCCGTTGTTCACTCCTACACGCTCGCTGAACTGAACGTCGATTATGTCCTCTGTTGTGTACAATAATCAAGCAAGAAGGGAATCGCAAAGAAGTTAAAAAGAATTCAAAATGAGTAGGCCATAGCAGTGCGTTTCTTCACTCAAATAAATCTTTAGAATGCAATTCATTATAAAACCTACCAAACAACCTTCACTACCAATAACCTAGCCTTTTGTCAAGGCCCTCGCGCTGTAAAGACGAGCGCGGCAGCGCGAGGGTCTTTTGAGATCTGCTTCACACATTACTATTCATGACACAATAAACCTTACTTAATTGTAATATAAACGGGTTCTGGTCTACAAATAAAATGGCGCGCTCCCTTCATCCTTCATATTGGCGTGTCTGGTCTGTTTGCATGCCACCAGTGGAGGTTTGTGGCATGCATTCGCCGTATGCAAATCGGGCTCGGGCAGACAGACACGCTGTGATCGACTTTTGCTCACGAAATTTGGGAACAAAAGTCGGTAATTCAAAGGGCTATTAAACAAAAGAATGGGAAGCAGATCTCGAAAAGCCCTCGCGAAACCCCACTCGACTGGGCTCTCTTCACCATACAGCGAAAGAGACTTGACAAAAGGCAACTAATAACCCGACTTCTCATCTGAATAATTCTATGCATGTCTGTGTATGCATACAACATTATAGTTCTTGGTGACAACTTACCTTTGTGACAAATCAAATCGGTAGCGAAGGTTGAGCCATGTCTGTTACTTCCTTTACACTTGACGTTGATGCACCTGTTAGGCCGAGATTCTAGAACCACGGACGGGTTAGCTGACGATGAAATAGTCTGGCCATCAACCGAGATTTCGAACGTGTCGATTGGAGGGGTCGGCTGATCACGTGGTTCGATGTGGCACGTGATCTCAATGTTTGTGGCAACACCCTCTCTCCGTTCTTCAAACCGAAGTGACATGATATCGTCTCCTGGAGGATCTACAAAAAAGGGGAATGAAAAGTTAATGAATGTTGATTTGAATGAATTATGTAGAAGGTAATCACATTAAACAATGTGGAAGTAAAAGGCACACAAGATAGACACGAAGACAGGACATTTTCTACATCTTTACTTATATCCTCAGCAATTCTGTAAACATGGAAGAGTCCATCAATCATTTTGATTTCAATTGTCCTGTTGTGTGTGTTCATAGCATAAAACCACCTACACAATGATTCCTGAAGCCTTTCGAATCCTCTTAAAAGTCTTTGGAGCTTTCAGAATTCTGTAGGTAGTAGGATGACACACATTACTGGATAACTACCCGGCCTTTATTTTTGTTTGGTTTCTATTCTTATATTTTGTCTGACATTATCTTTGCATTACCATCACTGTCCATATTCATACGCGACAGATATTCAAGAAGTTATATGGAATGAATAACACCGCGGTTTCTTTAAAATAATGGTAGCAACTGATAAAATGCTTTTAGTTTCACCTGAGGGGCAAAAATTCTCCGTGGTCGAAGTAGAGTCAAGAGCATTTGCTCCGGTACAAGTGACTTCGGTACACCCATCGGGGCGTGTCGAGAGTGTGGATGATGACGAACTCGAGTTCGATACCGACTCATTTCCAACTTTGATGTCATAATTGTGTAGGGGAGGGAACGGCTGATCTGTATCGTTCACGTGACAAGAAATGATGACAATAGCTCGACCATCGTTGTCCAGTCTCTCGTCGAACTCGATGTCGATTATACCATCCCTCGGCGGATCTGGCCGGAAGTTATGTCAAACATTAACCAAATCGAAATGGTGAAATGTTACAAGCAATGTAACGTTTGAATTATTCTGGTAATGCCTAATGATTGCTCCGAAACATTTGAACTCGTTGATAGTTAATGGGCTATTTGAAAAGTGTAGGGAATTGTTTTAAGCCTTTACTTCACGTGTAAATTGTGAATATCAAAAGGAACGACAGTTTGGCGAGAAAGTAGACCAGTTCCATTTGATTCCGTTATGTGTCTTTGCTGTCTCTCTGCAAGTTCGCCAAGATTATTCTGACAAGAAACATTTTACATTGTATATAACACATAATTCATACATTGTTACAATGAATGTGGTAATTCAGAAGAACTTTTCGTTTTCTTTTTTTCACAGAATTCACTGCAGAATTAAATATTCCAGTAATTCAGAGGTCACTTCGTGCATGGTTATAGTCGATGGGTATAGAAACTTAAGCACACAGTTTGTCTTGTGTTACTGTGTCTCTGCTATTAAGAATGTCAATCCTTCAGGAGTTTATTGGCCAGTACAAATGTTGCTTTCCCCTTTAACCCTGCAACTGGTAATTTTAGCATGTGCAATAGGAATTTAGAGAGAGCGATACGGAAAGGGTTTATTGTAGAGTGTAAATTAGCCATTGAAAGGATTCTCACAAAATGTTTCCAACAGTCATGAACGGTTAGATAGAGATAGTTTACTCACTGGTAGGACAGTATCTGCGTGTGCGCCTTGTCACTCCGTGGCCGTTGTTTCCAGTGCAAGTTATATTCGCGCACGAGTCGGGCCGAGGTGAAAGGACCACAGTTTTCGAGGCAGACACCGATTCTTCATCCTTCTTGACAGCGTACGTGTGGATGGGGGGAAAAGGTTGGTCCTCCGGACTGACGTTACATGTTACATTGAGGTCGATTTGCCCCTCGCCTTGTACACGATCCCCAAGCTCCTCGAAAACAACTGATATGGCATCTGTCGCTGGAGGCGCTATTGACAAGAATGTATCGAAAGTGTATGTATGAGATGTTAAATACAATAAATTATGTAGAAGAACACAATAAAACGTCCAGATTTGAGCATTGTCGTCGACAATTTCTCGCGCAGGGGAAAGTAATGGAATTACTTTTCTTAGTATTTGATTTTCATAGAGCTTGTCATAAGAATAAACCCTTACAGTGCACGTTCCGTTCAAATAGAAATGTGTGAATATTGGAAGTAAAAATTACTTCTGATCTGTTAGCTGAATTACTTTTCAAAACACAGAATTAACTGTCAAAACACAGAATAATCAGCCTACATGTTCATTGAAACAATTGATTTCTCCTCTAATAATTTTGATTATATTTAAATGAACAATGATGTCGCCAACATTGAGCACATCATAGTCAGCCATGTTTAATGTTGCTGTTGTTGTTTTAAGAAGAAAAGGAAAAGAAGAGAGTAAAATGGGACCTTATCAAATAATATTTTGCCTTAGACAATACAGACATTAGTCATAAGATCAAACTACAATAAATCATAAGCAAATCAAACATTATCATTTGATAACTATACAATAAAAGATGTCTCCATGAGGAAGATCATAACAAATGTCTAATATGATACTCTGTTCAACAGTAAATTCTGCTGTGCGTATGCGTTACCTCTAGTTAAAAGGAATCAGTAAAACAACAACAAATCCTCTAAAATATATTGTGAAAATCAAGATATTCTGAATTTCTCTTCGTGATAATTCAATAACTTGGTTTACACTTATGATTTATATCAACATTTGTTGTACTAGCGATAATCATCATAAGTTCTCCACACAAAATTTATGCAGCTGTACCATCCTTTTTAAAATGAGAGAAAAAAAAATTTGTAATTATCATCGTTCACATCATTATTTGTATTAACCATATCTTCTAAAAGTGGGAGTTCAAGTGGCTTCCTACAAAAATGACTGTTGCAACCTGTATTATGCATGCACGAGCAGTTGAATTGGATGTAAGTATCATCAATGTCTCAATGTCTCAAGTTTCTTAAGTTTTGAGTAGATGTTTCTTAAGGTTTGAGTAGATGTTAAAGATGTAGATGTTAAATTTACGTCAACAAAGGAGAGGTCCTCCGGTTGAGAGAGAGAGAGAGAGAGATTGAGAGATAAAGAACCAACTGCTACCTTTGGGACAGTAGATGGCGCTACTCGTTGTATCTCCAAGTCCGTTGCTCGCCGTACATGAAACTTCGATGCACCAGCGAGGCCTCGGAGAAAGCCGAGCACGCGAAGAAGACGATTGGGAGAGAGTGACATTGTCAGCTGTGATGACGTATGAATTGATTGCCGGGTGTGGTTGGTCGAGAGAAATCACGTGACATTCTATCTCCACAGCATTTCCTTGATCGTGAAACTTGATTGTCATGATGTCATCCACAGGACCATCTGTGCGAAGACATTGTAATCATATGTGTGAGGATAGTTTACGCATAGGTCACCTTTGCGCTTGTACGTTCTTCACAGTACATGTATTCTGCAAATCACAACCCACAATCCTTAACCAAGTCTGTCTTGAATCAGCGGCATAATGACCCGCATAATTTTGGTGATGTCACCTGAGTGAACGAGAAATTGATTTTTTTTTTAATAGTTGTTTATTAGTCTTATATATTTTAGTTTTGATGTCCGATTATGCAAATCAGGCTAAGCTAACATAGGCCTACTAAAGAGGAAATTTTGAAGGATTTTGGGAAAGATGAATAAACTGTTTTCTGAAATTATTAAATCATACCTTGAATTTATATGCATTGATAGTGAGCTTATCTTACGTGAAAAAAAAAACCTATTGAATAGTTTGTGTTCAAATGCTATCACTGCAGATATATATGAAGAGTTTGTTTGCAAAAACCGATAAGTGCATATTTGTCAAATGGAGATATTTGCGGTTAAAGGTCAAGAAAAATAGAGGGAATAATAAAAAAAAAATTGCTTCTGTTGACCATAACTTCAAAAATACACCTTTATATGTAGTGACCAATATATCATTTAAAAGGTATTATTTTGTACTTTATGACAGAGACCGTACTTCAAAATCTTCAAAAATGGACTTATCGGTTTTTGCAAACAAACTCTTCATACATACATACTATTGAATAGAACTATAATTTCACTATACTAAGGCATACTTGTGAATTTATTCATTATTTTTTTTTTAAGCTGCGCCATGTTTTGTCTAAAAGCGAGGGTTAATTTAAGGGTAATGAAATGCCAGATTGCTTACCAACACGGAGAACGGGAAGGTTCTCATTGTCGTAATTAGCATTGCGACGGAAAGCAGAAAGTGTTTTAAAACTATAATCATGTATCATCACCTACAACTGTTATGGGTCACAATGTAAACTTGTTACATGCCTGACTAAATCTCCCCTTTACATAAATAAGATGATCTATTATATTTTAACCATTGTTTTAACAGGCTTTGAAGGACTTGAGGGCGATATCCATTCTTGTTTTTCTTTTTTTATCTAGTGTTCTTAAGTCTTTTGCTTTACAATAATCTGCGCTAAATGATGGATCTCTGGTAAGATATTAGTAGAAAAAAAAAAACCTTACGGGAAAAATTGCAAGGCTAATATTCTTATGGGGAAAATGTCAGGAACAAAAATGTCATGGGTAAAATGGTAGCGGTAAAAATAAAAGAAATGCAAAACTCAGGATGGTGCACGGTGATTGTAACAGATAATATATTCTTATTATGATCAGTAATTTAGTTGGAAAAGTTGAAAAAAACAACAACCATATATACATGTTCTGCAAAAAGTATACACTTATTTGCATGGCTCCGGTCACAAAAAAAAAAAAAAATGCATCTACCACAGGACAGAATAAATAATCATTTCTTTGGGGTACGTATTTTGTTTAATGTATGTACCGCGATTTTCTCTTTGCCTCCCTTTCACCTATTCAGAATGATCATTCCTATGCAATCTTTATTAGCAAAAGAATATTTTCACTCGTATAACTTTTTGTTGACTGCATAAACATTAATAACTGTTGTACAAATATATCTCTATAAATAGTTTTAACATACCTACACATTATATATCAATATATATATATATATACATGTGAAGAGTTTGTTCGCAAAAACCGATAAGTCCATTTTTGAAGATTTTGAAGTACGGTCTCTGTCATAAAGTACAAAATAATACCCTTTTAAATGATATATTGGTCAATAAATATAGAGGTAAATTTTTGAACTTATGGTCAAAAGAAGCAAAAAATTTCATATTATTCTCTTTATTTCTTTTGACCTTTAATCGCAAATATTTCCATTTGGCAAACATGGACTTATCGGTTTTTGCGAACGATATAATTCATTACATCATACTATATCTACGTGTATACATACATAATTAAATGCGAAACATACATCAATTTCTACAATATTTGAAGTTCAAGCTGCTGAAAAACAGATAAAATTATTGTTAAGATAATTATGTGATATGTTTGATACCTTCGAAATAGTTGATGTTATGAAATGAGTGCTGCATCATTGAAAATAGTTTTCTCTTTTTGACGATGACCTCACTTTATAAAATTGAAAATGGTGTTTGTCTGTGTTTGCATAGAAATCTTCAAATGAAGAGTTTGTTTGCAAAAACCGATAAGTCCATATTTGCCAAATGGAGATATTTGCGATTAAAGGTCAAGAAAAATAAAGAGAATAATAAGAAATTTTTTGTTTCTTTTGACCATAACTTCAAAAATATACCTTTATATGTAGTAACCAATATATCATTTAAAAGGTATTATTTTGTACTTTATGACAGAGACTGTACTTCAAAATCTTCAAAAATGGACTTATCGGTTTTTGCAAACAAACTCTTCAAATATAGTTGATATATTAATTTTTTGCCAACGTATACATGCATGTGCTTAGCATACACAAAACATCAATATGAACATGTAGACCACACTTTCACAGAAATTTCACACACATTATGTTTTTTATTTTACTTTCACATACGAAATTGGTGAAAAACACTTACATTGCTCAAACATTTAAACAAGGAAATTCACCCAAAAATGAATACAACTTCAAGAGAAAGAGAAAATATTACATACAGAATGTTATAAAAATGAAATACTTTAGAGAAATGAATTCAGTCATTTCATAAACGAAATGATTATTTTATAACGAAATGGCTGATTTCGTAATGAAATATTCCGTGCGACACTTGGCCCCCAATGGTCTTTGTCCATGGTTACAATCATGGACAAGACTGTACCACCTTTGTGAATTCGGGCCTTTGTATCGACAAAGAAAACCTAATCGTCATAAGTGCGTGGCAAATTCGGATTTTTTCAATTATTAGTAATAGTAGGCGTACAGTATCGATGCGATTTGATTTCAAGATGATCAAAACAATTTAATATATCACATAAATGTATTAATAGCATGGTTGTGCACGTGTTTACATACTATGGTCGTTTGATATCAATGTCATATAATAATTATTTGTAGTTACTTAATTGTACTATTAGAATATGTCCGAATGATTATCGATTCTTTGTGATTTTGTTTTATTTTGGATATGCAAAATAGAATGATATTATAAGTTTAAATAAAGGCCCTGTTTATCTTTGGGAGCAGTGATTCTAAAAAAAAAAAAAAAAATCAAGATATCCCTATGATGCATACGTGTAGGTCAGTTGTATCACAAAACATCCTTCAATATAAAGTTGTTGCAATAAAGCCTAAAATATAAGGAAATATTGGTATTTTTTTCATTAAACCGTAACTGTAGACGGTTTAGTCATGAAACCTTTTTATTATAACTAATGTTCACATTTTGTGTTTTTACTTAACATTGATTATACAGATTCAAATTTTTACATTTATTGTTTCTATCCCTAACTCACATTATAGAACTATTTTGAAGCAATAAAGCAGTGTTTTTGTTTCATCTGCAAATGGTAAACAATGTCTTTAAGTTATTCTTTTGGGAAAGATTTCCAATTCAAATCAAATGACAGTAAACGTGACTAAAAATAACAATACTTATTAACCTCTTTTGCTGTTAAGACAATTCCACACTGATAATGTCGTTTTAGAATTTGTGGAAGCTCACTTTTATCCCCAAGATATTCGTACTACCTGCACATAGTTAAGTGTCAATGATATGTCTTCCTTGCACGGTGATTTTAACAATGAGACTAACTTACAGTCCAAGATCATTGCACAGTATTTTTGTTTTTACCGAAAGTCCTGAAAGTCCATAATTCCATAGTTCCATAATTCAAAAAGTCCATAAAAACATAAATCTACGACATTGGCATCGACATAGTTTGTGTGTGTGTGTGTGTGTGTGTGTGTGTGTGTGCTTGTGTTTGTGAGTATATGTGTGTGTTAATGATGAAAGGCTGGGAGACAGAATAGATTGAAATCTTTTGTTTTTGTACTTACGTCTAACGTTTAAGACAGATGACTCTGCAGTACCGGAAATCACGCAATGGAGAATCTTCCCGTGATTGGTAGAGGAAGGAGTGAAGGTCAAGTCACTTTCGATGTCGTAGTATCGATAATATATGTAGCAACGCGATCCACAATAATGTAAGCACTCCGTTAAGGATCGCAGTTGGTCTGCCAGTTTATCTAACATGCACTGTATGTCAGTGACGCTATATCTATGTCGAGTGTTTTACCTCGACCTGTCCATATTGTTTTGAGGCATTGTGTGAAGAGGGACAGGAAAATGAGTTATTTTTCCCCTTTTGTATTTTCGCACATCATGGTCTGTAACTCAGCTGATTGCTTGAAGCTTCCAAATGCATAAATTACCTACAAAGTAGACTGTTACAAGAACCGTTAAAATTAATTAATTATAAAACAAATAATACAAGTTTATCAGGTGGTAAGTCTTTAGTTGTAAGAAACTTGGCAATGGAAAGCCCAGAAACACTTCAAATCTATACATATCATTAAGCTACCAGTAATAACCCATCAACCTTCAAAGACAGTAATAAAAAAAAGAAAAAAAGCCAATAAATATCACACTCCCATTGAGTGACATTTGTTATCACGTGTCGATGCAATTTTTTTTTGGAAGAAAATCAGACCTAGATTTTCTGACACTTTCGATCATGCTCAGTAGAAGTTGGACATTAAGAGTTTCTTGAGTATTGATTGATGATTTTCTCCTACATGGACTACCGTAAAATACGGTATGAGATATTTCATATGGAATGAAGTATTTTTGCGGATAATCTATCGTACCGTAGATAGACCGCTACACAAGTCTCAACATCTTCCTTCGCATTGACGTGAACTGCCCGAGACAAGTCTTGTCATGATTCTTGTCATATTGAAAAAAAAAACAAAAAAAAACTTCTTTTCAACCATAGAATACCACTGTCAAGTTCTGAGTAGGAAGTTCTTGTCTCCAATTCAGGATATTCAGCCGTAAAACCATTCCATGTAACTATAACACTGGTTTGACGATGGATGTTTAACAATTTTTTCAACACGACCAAAGTTCACTTCCGTCGCACTGTCTCAAGAAAGGTGAGGAAATAGACATTATGTAGCATATTTCATATCAATATTTTGCATAATACGATGTCTTTCATCGGACAAATATGGACGAATAAATCAGATATTCAATAGCAAGAGTCGATCCATCATAAGTTCGACCGGACTTGTAATTTCAATATTCTAACAACAGGGCAGAAAAGTGTGTATGAATACCCAATGTTAAGGGGCCGTAATCGTCCAAAAAATGAAGCATATGACTCCTTGGAATGAAATCGTATTTTTTCTAGGAAGCCATAATTGACAGATGAATAAAATTTACCCCAGTCAGCGCAAGCCATCATTTTGTCGAGGAAACGCTATATCACAGATAAGGTGGTCGATGAAGTGTTCTCAATGTCTTCCACCTGTTGCTACTAATTGAGAATGTGTTTCTCCGTCACTCCCTCCCACCTATCATGTAATTCATTGTTTTTACGGATGCATTTATGTTTTTTGTTTGTAGATACATCTGTCTTGTTTGTTCTACATTTGAAGAAAACCGCCACGGATGTGGTTTTGTGTGATTTCTTCCAAGTTACTCTAGCCATTTCAATATCAATTTTTCACACCTGAAAGATGACTTCCGTCCCCATGCCGAAAGTTTGGACACTCTACGGCAAGAACAGCACGAATTAATGACAGAGTTTAATGTTTGGCATTATATATCTTCGCCACTGCAGTGGAAACAATGCTTAATAGGCACAATTTAGAAATAATTTGCTTACAGCTACAAAGTTTGTATGAGGTCACTGTACGAAAATACGGGAAGAAATGTTCTATCAAAAGCCAATCAGAAATTCATCGCTCTTGCTTAACATCCGTTTTTAATCGATCAAACCTTTGATGATTCAAGAATACATGATAAAAAGTAGTGCCCAGTATCACGCCCGAGTTCGCAATGTCACAATGAATATATTACAAATATTCTATATATGTCTAGAGCGTACGCTGACATATCTGGTAATGTCTTCCTCTGAGCGGTTTTATTCGTTCATGGTAAGTTCTCCGTGAAATAATTGAAAGGTATAGACTTTGAAAATAGGATTAAGTTGGAAACTGCAATTTGAAGAATATATATATTCTGGTATCTTTCCTGATAGTTGTATGGGCATATCTCTTTTTTAAACTTTGGAAAATCGAACGTTTATCAACATATGCACTATCTGGGGTAAAGGTCATTTCCGTCTTAGGAACATTTTCGATACTAACGGCTTCACACACGTCTTCCTTTTTTAAATGTATTGGATATAATACGTAGATATTCTTGATTCTATGCTAATTACCCTGAGAAGTAACAATATTTGCGAATTTTATTGTGAATTTCACAACTTTTGGCTTGATATGAAATAATGAAGTACAGTATAAGAAATATAGAAAATTGTACAATTAATTTCTTTGCTTGGATACACAACGTTCCAGTTGAAATCGAGTAAGCAAAATTTATAATGTAGTCATAAAGTTGATTTTTGAGGAGGTACCAACATGTTTATATGGACAACATAGCAGACAAAACCCCCTAAAACATATATATTTTGTCTACCACAGCTGATGCCACATCAGAATAATGCGTTGTATTAGTATCTGCGGGCAGAAATTCGTGAGTTTTAAGCAGCGTTGTCGGCAGTCTCTCTCGTAAACCGTAGGGTCCGCACAGATTTGCAAACTAGCGACTCGTTTTGCAGAGTCATGCCCTTTGTTTCTTGCATGTTTGAATGTCCTGGGATTTTGCATCTTGAAATTGTGGTCACACTATCGATAAGTATATGCTCCCCCGTCACAACCCCATCGCTGTTCTTGTCTGTCTTGTGTACTCGTTGTATCAACCCCGTTCGTTATCTGGACTCCATCCAAGTACCAGTTCGCTGTCTGAGTGTTATACACAGCGTCAGCGGTACACCTCGCAGTGATTTCCTGACCGGCGGTCAGTTCACTCGGTACAGTCAGAGTCACGGCATCTGCGGGTAGGAAGATGGAAGAGAAAAAAACGCAATCCATTAAATGTATGCACAACCAAAACAAGGAAAGACAACGTAAAGAACAAAATAAACTATACAAGAAATCAACTAAATCAAAAAGACAACTCCATAATACGCAACCTCTTCTCGACAACAGTGACATTTTTGAAATCATCTTTTTGTTCGTTTGTGATTTTCTTTTTTGCTGTTACTCTACGAACTTTAACGATATCTTTCAGCATCAAAACATGAGCAAAGTAACATGTTATACGGATAACATGGTTTATAATTATGTAGTGAAATGAAATTTCAAAATGAAGCGCATTATAGACGAATACTATCGCTAGTGGGGAACCTTTTTTTCTGACACACAGAACAAAATCGTTCCATTGATGAAGCCTTCTCTTCCCTCTTTTCTCCTTATTTCATTGTAGTTTCTGTTCTCAAGCTTTAGTGTTCGGATATAGAAATACGGGCTAGGCAAATTGAAAGCTCACCAATGACACGCAAGGACACCATAAAGACTGCAACTAGACCTACTGGTAAGTTCATCATGGCTGCGATATGAAACGACGATCCGGAAACACGTATTTAGTCCTGCAAAGGAATAAAAAGGTTAGAACACACATAATTGATAATGATATTGTAATCTGCAGGGGAAAAAAATACCGCCTTATAAAGCCCTGTCATGCAATAGTATTTAGAAAGCTGCATTTCAACACACTCTTCAAACCCATCTAAGAATAATAAGTTAAATTGTAGCGCAGTAAGCACTAAGAATCAGGCATAATTTTATTTCCAGTTAAGCATAACGCATAAAATACATAAACCATTGGCTGGTTACCTTGAAACAAGGAGAAGATGAACATGTGTTCGTGTTTGGAATAACGATTGATTTGAACAGCCAGTCAATTTTATAGAGAATATATGTCTAAGCAACAGTACTGCACGTCCCTCTGCGTTGCGTCATTGCAGCGCATGCGTAAAAGTGTGAAAAAAGCGCGGCTTATGAGAAACGGAAATTTGAGAGCTGAAATGACCTGAAATTACACTACAGGCTTCGTCAAATGATCTTTCGTAAAATTTCCTTTCTCAATTTGAAATCTGATAGGTTTTGATGTCCCTTAGGCCTACTATCAGTTTAAATTACATCGTTACAGCGTCTATTGTGTGCACCAGCAACACTTGGATCTTTCTGTTCAACTTGGGTTAGTCGAAAAAAAAATTCATGCATAAAAAGATAATAGGATAATAATTGGGAATACTCATAGATGTAGGCTGTACAATATACATATATTACCCCCCCCCACACACACATACACAAACAAACACACATACGCACGCATAAGTACATACATCTTCTTTGAGTTCGTCTTGATATCGCTAGGTGCGTTGGAATCATCCATTCAGATTTGTGCAAGACCTTTAAAAATTTAACGGCCAAACTCTGCTGTTTTTCAGTGCCCATGTCACCGTCAGGAGTTTATGCATACATCGAGCTAATGAAGACATGGAAAGTAACATGAGGATTTGGTCTCGCGTCTTTAAAAGACAAGCAAAGTGTGTTTGTATTGGCGGGGATCATTGTTTCTCTTCCCGTTTCCTCATGGCTCTCTTACCATTCGGTATCGCGAAAACATCTCAACAGTGACATGTTAACAAGAATCAAATTCCTGAATTTCTTCCCAGTAAAGCAAAGCAGTGCGTCATGAAGTTCAAGTATCCATCAGTGAGCTTTAGATCTGCGACGGGAACGCTAAGATGACGCCTCCTCCCGGGTTGGACAGTGGAAACAGCTGTCTAGCGCATGGGCAGAACACCATTTTTGGCTTAATTGCGTCGTCTTAGTGTTCGCATCACAGATCTAAAGCTCGAGTCTTAATAACGAAATGCCCTGTTTGTGAATTTAATATTCAATTTTCATGCGGTAAACGTACCAGATCTTGAATGCGTTGTGTCACTGCAGACAAAAATCATCATTCTAACTGTATTAACCATACATGAGGTAAAAATAAGGTTCGTTCGCACAATCGCGTCAACACTGTTTCTCCACAGACGCTTCTTCTGAAGCCAATATTACAGAACTCTCAAGAAAAAACAAACAACCATATAAAATACTCAATCGGTTAATATCTTTCGTGAACCAGCAAAACCCATTAAAGTGTGATTTAAAGGGCGAATCCTGATATTCTTCAAATTTAGAACGAGATAAAAATGAAGATAATGAAAGAGGTTCCACTGAATAAAAATTGATATTAAAACTATTAGAATGATTCCGAAATCTAAAGTTTCATATAGGTCGAAACGTCACTTGAAAATTAACTGACGTGGTGATATCAAGTCCCCTTTATCACTGGTTCGTAAACGAAAATGTCATAAAAAAAGACTATTAATTTTTGTTCTTGGTGAGTTAAGGAAGTATATCACTTCATATCATATTATAGATGATCATATCATCTTATTTTGCCTTAAAGGTCTCGTTTTCTGCGCTTATTACAAAGACACACTCTGACCTATCAATTGCCTTTACACATGTTTACTTGAGTAGGACGCACTTTTAAAAAGTTCGGACAATATGCTGAATTAACACTGTTTATTATTAGTCGATTTACAGTCCAATGAAGTATAGAAGTTAGAACATTTGATTGTATATATTATATATATATATATATATATATATATATATATATATATATATATATATATATTATTTTCCCCGAACATTTCTGTTTCATGTTGAGTCTTTGTTCGTCGATCTGTTACAGTACGAGATCTCTCATTGTCTCATTGGACCTTTATTTTCTCCTTCAGTTCGTCGAAAAAGACCAAGGCGTTTGAGGAACCAGCCATCCAGCCCCACAACTCCGCCCAATCTGCCTTCAGGAAGGTCCAGTAATAGGATGTGTAATACACCATTCAAGGTGTCGTGCCCCGCTAAACTTGTGTGTAGATATAGGTTCAGACTGGAAACTGTCCTAACGTTGTTCGCAGCGGCAGCGATGGTAGATTTCATACATTAGCTCCTAGCCGGAGACTTTGTCAGATTGTGAGATGATTGATAAAAACAAATAAAATGGACTTCTAAAAAAGGTACCGTTTTTTTTTTTCTTTTTTTGGTTAGACATAATGTGTATAATGATAGTAACGAATAATCACACATGTTATAGAGTCATAGTCTCAACACAGTGCACTCTTTTGTAAAATATGTGGAATATTTAATTTTTTATTATTTTTATTCTTGTTATGATAATATGATTATTATTATCCTAGCTTAGGTGATAGCAAATTACGGAAAGATGACGGATGAATGGATTAATGGTAACAATCATATTTTCAACACTGACATTACTGGATTTCCGTTTTGAGATCAAGTTATTTCATGTCAACTCAATCACAGGCATGACAATTGTCTTTATCATCGGTAGAGACAAAGACAATAAAGCAAAAGAACACCAAACAAGTACTACATTACAACAGGTGTACAATTAACATTCTATTCATTTTTTTTTTTGTCCACTGGTGTAATATCTAAAGCGTACCCTAAGCTTCATTGGGGAAAGATCAATCGTTAAAAAGGAGAAAATCTCCTAAATTTGAAAGTAGTGAATTCTGATGTTGTTAAGAAAATGTCATAAATTAATGTTTGGGATGTATATAGTATGGTCATAAAACAATACCTTTTCAGGGAAACCGTGATGAAAGTAATGTTAGATTAATCAACTAATGATGAGAACTACAGATGTCAGGCTGGCTGTAAAAGTTTCATAAGGCATGACACTATGCTATAAAATGATTCTTCGAGTATTTCTAGAGAGGATGAGGAACATTAAAGCATTTATTGGACAATGCTTAATGTTTACCGTAAAACGTCCTCATTTTGAAATATGATTTCCTCTAGCTCTTTGACACTTCGTTTTATTTTGTTGATCTTCCAGTTTTTCTTGCTTTTTCTACCCATTGTTAGTTTCTACTTTCTATCAATCTATTCATTATTAGAGTGCGTTTATCTTTTGGCGATCTTGAAATAAGCTTTCTTTTTGTGTCCTTACGTGTAATTTCTAACAACCAATATTTGAGCAAACGCCCATTATATTCATATGTATTATATAAACATACATCCCAACATACATACATAAATGAACCAAATTTATAGTGTATATATAGTATATATATATATATATATATATATATGAAGAGTTTGTTCGCAAAAACCGATAAGTCCATATTTGCCAAATGGAGATATTTGCGATTAAAGGTCAAGAAAAATAAAGAGAATAATAAGAAAATTTTTTGCTTCTTTTGACCATAACTTCAAAAATGTACCTTTATATGTAGTGAAAAATATATCATTTGAAAGGTACTATTTTGTAGTTTATGACAGAGACCGTACTTCAAAATCTTCAAAAATGGACTTATCGGTTTTTGCAAACAAACTCATATATGTATATATACTGTATATATGAAGAGTTTTATTGCAAAATGAGCTTAACGCCATTTTGTTTTTAACATTTCAAAGTATGAACCCATCATGACATATAGAACAAAATCAAATCTTTCCAGTAGTACCTCACTTGTGACATGACAAGGAATATTCTAGAAGTTATGTTTAAAGATATCCTGTATATTCTTACTAATTTCTTTGTGTTTTTGCAGCTTTAATCACCAATATCTCAACTTAACAAGAATGGAGTTAGCTTGTTTTTGCGATAAAACTCTAATATATATATATATATATATATATATATATATATATATGAAGGGTTTTATTGCAAAATGAGCTAAGCGCCATTTTTGATCATTTCAAAGTATGAAGTCCATCATGACATACAAAACAAAATTAAATCTTTTTTTTTTTAGTAAATACTTCACTTGTGACATGAGAAGGAATATTCTAGAATTGATGATTAATGATATCCTGTATTTTCTTTCTACAATCTTTGTGCTTTTGCAGCTTGAATCACAAATATCCCAAATTAACAAGAATGGAGTTAACTCATTTTGTGATAAAGCTCTTCATATATGTATATATATATATGTGTATACATATATATATATATATATATATATATATATATCGTTTTCAAGTAGGTTTTGTCTGTTTGATTAGTTACATTGATTGTATCATTGATACATGTCAAACAGGCAAGTTAGTTATTGGCAACACAAAAATGAAGTATAACAACATACCACAGTGTAAGTTTGATGTTTTCACTGTTTATTGATGTTTTTCGTTGTTCCTCTTCTGGAACTTGCACATTCAAGAGAAAAGCTATGAAAGCGCGATCACATTCTACGTGTATTTTCAAATCAAAGTAGCAATCAGAGCTTTCGATGTGTCGTCAAACTTGTGAAATTAGAAAGTTATGGAATTTGTTAGTTTCAAATATATAGGCCTACTGGCAAAACACTGAAGACAGTTGTATCCACGCACATCATGTAACTTAAATAAGGAGGTGATGTTGATCACACCTTTAATACCTGCTTACACATTCAGTAGAATTCCTCTTACATTCAAATTACAAAGATTAAGACTGTCATATTTCGCTGCGAATTCGTGGCCTGTTGTGTTTAACCGACAATAATGATTTTAAGGCCGCAATGGTAGGGTCATGGTTTCTTAATTATTGACTGACAATGTATTTTACGGAGCACTGTAGATAATATGTGAAGTGCAGATATTATCCCGTCACTATTAAAAATTGCACTTGTTACCAGTTACTACGATACCCAGACACGTCGCAGATATCAAAGATTTCAATTTAGTGCAATGACCAAAACGTATAAACTTTACAGTGTTTGGAGAGCTTTAAAATGACAATGATTAAGAAGAAATTACATGAGCAAGAAGGAGAATCTATTGCAGCTTTATCGGGCTCACGGATGGTGGCGGGCAATAAAAATGAATGCGATTAAAATATCGTGATATAACTGACGATCGAGACTTAATTTATCACGGGTAACAATAGTCCAGAGCAACTTTATATGTTCAGACAAAAACAACAGCAACAATTAATGACAATGAACTTGGTGGAACTGACTTTGATTCAGAACAAATGCTAATAATCCTACTGGTCAAAATGCCTAACATTATGCATGAATCATCAATATCATTTCTCCAAAGTGTGGATTACTGTATTGTAAATGAATGAACCTGTGTATATCATACTGAAGGAATTACACAGGAGCTGCCAAAACCATTATTACTAATGAAGTGTTGATTTTTCTGTCTCATAACCACCATGCACACACCCAGACACGCACACACACATACAAACACAACTGATGAATAAAGTAATGGTGCTTTATTTCCTTTTCTATAAACGAATAAGTTGAAGCCTGAAAGTAGATTCGTTGAGAAAATGTCGAGCACAAACAGGAAAGATCTATGAATCCACTTTACTCGAAGGCAATTCAAATCCGAAGTGTGTCCGTTTAGCGGCTGAAACTATGCGACTGTAAGGAAATATTAAGAAAAAATGATCGAAATATGTCATTGTCGAATATTCAAGAAGAGAGTGCGACAAAAAGATAGATAATGTAAATTTTCGAATACAAAAATAACAAAGGCCTACCCAAGTCTCTCCATAATAATATACGTCAGATGTCAATTTATGCCGTTTTCAAAAGCAAAGATCCCGAACATGCATTGCACCGAATTACTTCCTCGCTACAGAGCGCATCAAAGTTCATATAAATGGCGTCATGAGGTTAACATCACATGATTATAATCTCAGAAATTGAGCATCAAAGCAGATATTTGCAACCGTGGGAAAGTTATTGTTTAGAGCGAATGGTGATCCACTCTGTATAGTTCCTACCTAGGCTGAAGACAAAATAATGCCCCCCCCCCCCAAAAAAAAAAAAATACATAAATAAAATATATGAATAAATAAAAGGAAAGAATCTGACAATTTTCTTCTTTCTAATTCATAAAAATCACAGGATTGTTGTATTTTTGGTTATTTTTTTTATAGCTTTATCACACTATACATACCTCTTCTCAGAGTGCAAATTTTCTCCTGTTGACGAAGACGACGCAGAGAATTCCAGACATGACGAAGACGACTACCAGCAAAGCATATGTTGTCGACGATCGATAAAGAGCTCCCTGATGTCGCTGAAATTCTGCGATTATTTCCACTGGTTACATATCAATAAGACAGACAAAAGCACAGGAGAGTTAGTTTGAATGAGTATGATTGAAGAAATGCTTCTGACATAATACGCACAATGTCGTAAACCATTTGATACTTGGACTTACCAACTTACTAGGTGACAATAGTGAAATCATTTTAACACGCTTTTGATCACCTATGTTTAGGAAACCTCTATTATCCTTAATGTGTGTTTGAATGCCGATTGACACAAAACACCCCCTAGATTTGTCAACACAGTCTAAAGTTCATGTCGCCAAAATTGCTTTTTTTTGGGGGGGGGGGGGGGAGGGCTGTGGGTGGTTTCTTGAACATTCAGTATTGATGTACGATGTAGTATGTTGAACTAATCATGCGTATGAAGTATGTTAATATAGATTGGCGTACTTGTTGGGTTTATTGCTAATACACAGCTGTGTCACATTTTACCTGACGGGCAGAAGGTCTTGGTTGCAGTAGTGGAGCCAAAATCGTTCCATCCCGTACAGGAGACTTCGGTGCCCCCGTTGGCCCGAGGGGTGAAGGCAGTCGACGGCGAGCGGGAGGATGAGAGAGTGACGTTATCGGCTGTGATGAGGAAAGTGTGGATACCTGGTGTCGGTTGGTACCGCTCGTCGATGTGACAGACAACCGTGTAGATTTTTCCGTTGTTCACTCCCACGCGCTCGCTGAACTGAACGTCGATTATGTCCTCTGTTGTGTGCAATAATTAAGCAAGAAGGAAATCGCACAGAAGTTCAAAAGAATTAAAAATGAATAGGCTATAGCAGTGAGTTTCTTTACTCGGATAAATCTTTCGAATGCAATTCATCAATTAAAAGACAGCAAACAACCTTCACCACCAATAACCTAGCCTTTTGTCAAGGCCCTCTCGCAGTAACGGGAGAGTGTGCACTCGACTGGGCTCTCTTCATCATACAGCGCAAGGGGCTTGACAAAAAGCAACTTATAACCCGACTTCACATCTGAATAATTCTATGCATGTCTGAGTATGCATATAGCATTATTGCTCTTGACAATTTACCTTTGTGACAAATCAGCTCTGTAGCAAAGGTTGAGCCGTGTCTGTTACTTCCTTTGCACCTGACATTGATGCACCTATTAGGGCGAGATTCTAGAACCACGGACGGGTTAGCTGACAATGAAATGTTCTGGCCGTCAACCGAGATTTCGAAGGTGTCGATTGGAGGTGTCGGCTGATCACGTGGTTCAATGTGGCACGTGATCTCAATGTGTGTGGTAGCACCCTCTCTCTGTTCTTCGAATCTGAGTGACATGATATCGTCTCCTGGAGGATCTATAAAACAGGGGGTGGGGGAGGGGAATGAAAAGTTAATAAATGTTGATTTGAATTAATTATGTAGAACTGAAATTACAAGGAAAACACATTAAAAAATATGGGAGTAAAAGGCACGCAGTATAGACAGGAAGAGATAATGACATTTTCTACATTTTTCGCTTATATCCTTGCAGCGATTCTGTAACTGGAAGAGTCCATTAATCATTTTGATTTCAACTGTCCTGTTTTGTGTGTTCATTGCATAAAACCATCAACACAATGATTTCGGAAGCCTTTCGAATCCTCTTAAAAGTCGGAGCTTTCAGAATCCTGTAGGTAGTACAATGTAGGATGATATTTATTACACATTACTGGATAACTGCACTGTGTTTAGTTTTGTTTGTTTTTGTTATCATATTTTGACTGACATGATATTTGCATAACTACCTCTGTCCATATTTATACGCCACAGATTTTCTAGAAGTAATAAGGAACGAGTTACCGCAGTTGTTTCAAGAGGTAGCAAATGTGTTTTTACCTGAGGGGCAAAACTCTTCCGTGGTCGAAGTGGAGTCAAGAGTGTTTGCTCCGGTACAAGTGACTTCGGTACACCTATCGGGGCGTGTCGAGAGCGTGAATGATGACGAATTTGAGTTCGATACCGACTCATTTCCAACTTTGATGTCATAATTGTGTAGGGGAGGGAACGGTTGATCTGTATCGTTCACGTGACAAGAAATTATGACAATAGCTCGACCATCGTTGTCCAGTCTCTCGTCGAACTCGATGTCGATTATACCATCCCTCGGCGGATCTGGGCGGAAGTCATGCAAAATATTATCCAAATCGAATTGGTGAAATGTTACGGGCAATGTAACGTTTGAATTATTCTGATAATGCCTAATAATAATTGATCCAAAACATCTGAACTCGTTGATATCTAATGAAGTGTGCTGGGAGTTGTCATAAGTCAGTAACGTGTAAATTGTGGTTATCAAAGGGAACGACAGTTTGGCGAGAAAGTAGACTCATTCCATTAATTTGGTTCCGTTATGTGTCTTTGCTGTCTCTCTGCATGTTCGACAAGATTATTCCGACAAGAAACATTTTACATTGTATATAACACATAACCCATCCATTGTTACAATGAATGTGGTAATTCAGAAGAACATTTTTTTTTTCACAGAATTCACTGAAGAATTGAATATTGTTATTATCGCCAGAACGACAATGGTTCATCCGCCTACAGCATGTGGCTTATCCGACCCCAAATCTGTATTAGAGAAGAATTTGCTATATAACTGTATAAATGAACTTTTTTTCCCTCTATGTTTCGGTCAATGTTGTACCCGTGCTCTCCATCTTAATCTTTAACTCGATTTTAATTGGGACCTACGCTCAACAAGCTCGTTTTAAGTAGGTTCCTTCATATTTCTTTGGCATCCATTCACAGATTCAAAACGTCATAGATCGACCACTATATGTTTTATATATTTGCAATATTTTATGTATATATGTCTCCAGCTTGATATCATGTACTTCATTTAATTTTGTTATATTTGATGTATTTTTTCATCGAGAAATATGAAAATAAATCGAAATCAATATTCCAGTAATTGAGAGGTGACTCCGTGCTTGTTTACAGTCGATGGTACAAACTTAAAGGGATCGTATAGTTTTGGTTGAGACCTAATTTCAGGTTGCTAACATTTTTTGATGAGATAATGAGAAACATCTTATGAAATATGGAAGAGCATGTAATTCCATGAGGAATTCAACGTTTATTTGATGAAAATTGGTTTTGAAATGGCTAAGATATCCAAAATAGAGCTATTCTAATAAAGTGTGGGACCCACCTTTTATTACAATCACTTTGTTTTACTTTGTCTTTGGAGGTTTCAGTCATTCCAAACCCGATTTTCATCAAATAAACTTTGATTTCCTCTTGAAATGGTATGCTCTGTACTATCTTATAAGTGTTTTCTTGGTATCTCGCAAAAAGTTAAAAGCCCAATTCTCATCTCCACCAATACTGTACCATCCCTTTAAGCATGAAATATGTTTATGTGTCTCTGCCTAATGTCCGTGTAATTCAACTATTAGAACTAATACCTGCTATTATGAATGTCAATCCTTCAAGACTCATTGGCCAGTACAAATGTTACTTTCACCCTAACCCTGCAACTGGTAATTTTAGCATGTGCACTAGGAATTTAGAGAGAGCGGTACCGAAAAGGTTATGTAGAGTGTAAATTAGCCATTGAAAGGATTTTCACAAAATGTTACCAACAATCATGAATGGTTAGATAGAGATCGTTTACTCACTGGTAGGACAGTATCTACGTGTATGCGTTGTCAGTCCCTGGCCGTTATTTCCCATACAAGTTATATTCGCGCACGAGTCGGGCCGAGGTGAAAGGACCACAGTTTTCGAGGGAGACACCGATTCTTCATCCTTCTTGATAGCGTACGTGTGGATGGGGGGAAAAGGTTGGTCCTCCGGACTGACGTTACATGTTACATTGAGGTCGATTTGTCCCTCCCCTTGTACGCGATTCCCAAGCTCCTCGAGAACGACTGATATGGCATCTCTCGCGGGAGGGGCTGTTAACAACAATATATAAAAAAAAGTGTATTGCTTGTGTCAGATTTCAATTACATGCAGAATAACAAAATGAAACGTGCAGATTTGAATATTGTAAGTATTCTACCCAATCAAATCTCATGTAATGTTGCGATTACCGTCAACAATTATTCCTCGCGCAGGAGAATGTAATGAGATATTTGTTATGGGGTTTAACATTTCATACAGACCATCTTTGCAGATCTCATAAGAAAAGACCGTTAACAAATCCTGCTAGTGCCTGTTGTGTTTAAAAAAAATGCAGACTTCGAAAGCTAATTCCAATCTGTGAACTGTGTTGAGTAATTTTCAAAAAACAGAATTATCGGTCTACTCGTCCATTCAAAAGTTGATTTTTTTTTTTTTTTTGATGAACAATGATGTTGCCAACATTGAGCACATCACAGTCAGTCATGTTTAATGATATGACACTCCGTTCAAAGGTAAATTCTACTCTGTGGATGCGTTACCTTAAGATCAAAGGAATCAGTGAAACAACAAATCCGACACAGATTTATTGTGAAAATCAGGAATTTACCATTTTAATTTGAAACACTTCAGTAATATGGTTCACATTTACGATGTATATCATGTGTTGTAGTGATGATGTAATAAGGTCACAACACTAAATTTACCATTCTTTTTGATGAGAAAAAAACAATCATAGTTATCATCTTTAATGTCATTGATCTGTTAATCATAAGTTCCTTTAATAGAGGGGGAGTCTACGTGGCCGAATTACCTACAAAACTATTGTTAAATCATCACTTGCATGAACAAGAAGCTGAATGGAATGTGAGTTTGGGAAAGTTAGCAACATCAATGTCTCCTCCAAGTATCCTTAATGTTTGAGTAGATGTTAGAGAATTTACGTCAACAAAGAAGAGAGATAAAGAATCCACTGCTACCTTTGGGACAGTAGATGGCGCCACTTGATGTGTCTCCAAGTCCGTTGCTTGCCGTACATGAAACTTCGACGCACCATCGAGGCCTCGGGGAAAGCCGAGCACGCGAAGAAGACGACTGGGAGAGTGTGGCGTTATCAGCTCTGATGATGTAAGAATTGATTGCCGGATACGGTTGCTCGCGAGAAGTCACGTGACATTCTATCTCCACAGCAGTACTCTGGTCGTGGAACTTGATTGATATGATATCATCCTCAGGACCATCTGTGTTGAATGTCGGAATCAGAAAGTTAATTTCTCAACGTATTGCCTGTTTTTAATTCTTTCTAACTTTATGACAACTGCATTAAGACAAATCATGTGGCCTGAATAAACATTCAATCTCCATAAAGGTTGTCCTCGACAGTTATCCTTTAAACAGCTCAGATGTTCATATCTTGAATAACGCGCAAAACGTGAATATGCACGTTGTTTCATAAGGCACTTGAAAAGAAAAATCAATGGAAGGATGCTATTAAAGTTGTATGATGCAGGTTTCTCAACTGCGGTACATTTCTACAATACATAAACAGAACACTTTTTTCTACTTTTTTATTCAAAGTATATAGGACCTACACGTAAAGCAAAAAAGTACGAAAAGACACAACTCTGGTGACATGACGAGCGCACACTCACGCACTGACACACAAACACGCACATACAGACACATTAGAACAGAAAAAAAAAGAAAGAAACACAACTGTTCCTGTCACCTATCAAAGAACAGTGCGGTGTGTGAGGGAAAGAAAGCGAAGAGCGAGAGAGAGGGAGAGAGAGAGAGAGAGAGAGAGAGAGGGGGGGGCGGGGGGGGGGGGGGGGCGGGGGGGGAGGGAAAAGGTCAGTACATCCGCGATACACGAACAGTTCAGAGTCAGAGAAACTCACGTACATTGTATATAAAATTATAAGAAAATTTCTCCAAAATTATTTAGAACTAGGAAAGATTTCCTTTTTCCTTTTTGGAGGAAATTCTATAATCAGGGCGATTATTAAAAAAACAAAACAAAACAATACGTTGATAAAATAGCGAATATCATAAATAAAATGTATCTATCTGTTTGAAGAGTGGGGTGCTTGTGAACACTTTCATTATTTTTTTCTAAACACGGTTTCAAAAAATGAAGAACGGGAATTGTTATTATAAAGTATACATGAATTGGCCCAGGTAATGATGATAAAAATTCATGTCTTTCAAAATATCATAATTCGATGCAGGAGCATGCAAGGTATACCATTGATATACGGAACAACAGAGCATCAACCCTACAAAGATTCCACAAAATAAAATGGCGTAATTTTGCAGTTCAGTAGTCAGATAAGGACAATTTGAGATGAAAATAACAACAACAAACACACACACAAAATAAAAAAAACACGCACATACCAAAACCAAAAGAAAAACAAAACAATGCTCGCCAAAAACATCAACCACAAAAGGCAAAACAAAAGTCCATGTCCGCGCGGTCTTCCCTTTAACACTGTTTAGGAGCAAATTGAAAAAGCAATATTTCAGTCTGAAAAAAAAAAACAACCGTAAAAATATCTCTCACATTCGAAGTCACTTTGACAACTAAGAAAAATATAGATGCCAAACCCAAAAGTACAGGAAAGGTGGAAAAACACGCAATGTATACTATATCATAATGATAATCTATGATAGAGTTACAAAGTAATACCAGAAAAAAAAAATAAGTATGCGAATTTTAGGTGATTTATGTGATCATTTACCAAAAATCAATATCAGTTATAATCATTTTACTTTGTGACTGGCACAATTACGTTGTGATCAGTGTGATAAATCAAACAACATATACGATAATAACGAACAGCAAATGCTGAAGGCCCCCCCCCCCCCCCACCTCTTGCTCTCAGGGTGATTTTAAAGTACAAGTGCCAAATTATAGATTCTACAAAAGAATACGCGTACTGCAGATTATTCTTTGCGATAATGCAGAACTTGTCATTTCTTTTTGTTTGATATTGTTGAAATATTTCCGACATTGTCCTATTTTTTTTCTTTAGGTAACAACAATTTGCTGATTATTTTGTTCGCACGTACACTTTAAAAAGGAAGATAAAAATTCAATCATCGAATGAAATTGTCCTAATTTAGGTTGATTTCAAATTTGGTATCAACATAAACGTACTTCAGCAGACTAACTTTTGGGCAGTTTTGTCGATTTTTTTTTTTGCTTAATCTGTACCAAAAAGCTTGATTTACTTTAAAATGCATTTGATTTAAACTGGAATACTGTCCTTTGCTCAAGTTAACCTTTCTCCTGTAACTATTCAAGTTGTATCAAAATACAAACATTGAAGTTATCATTTTTGGAAGGACAGATGAAACTGATGAAATTATTAGAGAAAGCGTAGCTTGCATACTTACGCCTGACGTTTAAGACAGATGACTCTGCAGTACCGGAAATCACACACTGGAGAATCTCTCCGTGATTGGTAGAGGAAGGAGTGAAGGTCAAGTCACTTTCGATGTCGTAGTATCGGTAATAGATATATGCACGCGAATTATAACACTAGAGGATCCGCCATCACCGCAAGTGAATGTGCCGAGTCAATGTACATATATACATGGAACGCAGTGAGCGTAGTGGAATCTCAGCCCGAATTTTGTTAAAACCCGAACCATTTCTTCTGTTTTCGATTATTTCCGAAGAAAACATGAAAATATGGTTTATGTAATCTCTACAATTTTTAAACGGCGAGAATTTACCCCTCTATCTGATCTAGTGAAGGTTTGGATTCTATAGAAGGACTTGTAAAGTAAAAATCCAAAAAGTAATACTTTCAAGGAAAGTATTGCCTTTCAAACGTCAGTGGTTATCGTTATGAGTCTAATAACATAATTTCAACATATCTACCAAGATAACGTAAGTGATTTGAACATGAACTTCTAATATCTAACTCTCTTAAGAGTCGATTTATGCCACTAATATTCTGACAGTACTCGTCGGACAATCTGTAGTATGTGTTTAATGCAATGAACTTGGAAGAAAATAAGTCAGTGATGCAAAACAACATTCGATAGTATGCATGACATGCCTAAAATGCGAGTGAATTTTACTCCCAAGCTTACATTTCTGTATCGTAATTCAACGACTATAAGGGTAAGAAGTGATTTTTCGATTTCCGTAAATTTTAACGGATTACTTATGCTATAGGTTAGAAAGACCGCCGGGTACGTCTGATCATCTTCCTACCACTGCTGTCCAATACTAATGAACTGTTTTTCTATAACTAATTGTATATCCATGGATGTTGCTTCTCACTGAGCGGAGGTTAGTATGTTTGTGGTCCCAAAGGTAAAAGCTTGACTCTACCACTCAAACCACTGAAGTAAAACGAGTTAACGAGGATCAAATTCCGCTTTGACGACGGCTATCATTCGCAGGTCCCAGCATGATCAAAGTGTACTTCCGTCTCACTGTTATTCGTAAGGTGAGAAAATTTAACATTACTTAGAATAATCCTGAGGTAGATTCATATAGCAAATTTCCTTTGCTCATTACTGTTATACAACTAAAAAAAGTATGTCATACAGGAAGTGCATTTGACGGAATTTTGCTATGAACCACTTTTAAAATGTTCCTACAACATGGCAGGAAAGTATCGTGAGGACGATCCAAGTGCAGGAGAAATAATACTCGAGAGAACGACCGACATTAAATCATTGTGGTAAAATATTGTTCTTCTGGGCATACGTTAAAAGATGAACACAGGTTGAGGGCACTTACTAGAAGAAGTAGATTTGGTAAGGAAACGCTACAACAGATAGCGTGGTCGATGAAGGGAACTTCTTGCCTGCCACCTGCTGTCTCTGGTTGAAGATGTGCTCCTACGTCCGTCGTTTACCAATGCTCACGTTTTGACCCGTCATTGCAAAGTTGATTTTTCTCCTTTTGAGGTATATGACTGTCTGTACGGTCTGCCAGTTATGAAAAGCTGGTTAGACATTACTTTTCAAGCATTTCTTCTCCTTTACTCTGGCTGGTTAAGCGTCGTTTTTATCTCGCTGGAAGGTGACTTCCGTCCATATGCAGGAAAAATGGAAGCTCTTATCAAAAGAAGCTACTACTTACTTAAGTCATGTCATCTACAAAAGTTAAAATTCTTTGTTCTGCAATAGAAATAGTACAAGAAAATCACAAATCAGGAAAAGTTTGAGCACAGCTACATGTTTTGTAGGATGTCGCTGCATAACGACAGGGGAAGAAACGATCTGTTTAGTGTCAATATGGAATTTATCACTGCTGGCAAACTTTACTTTGAAATCATCAATCCTTGCATGAACCAAAAAATAAGTGATAAAATACATTGGCCAGTGTGCCATTTGAACGCGCATTGATACATTTTA
The DNA here is from genome assembly GCA_033980235.1 of Diadema setosum. Taxonomy (NCBI): domain Eukaryota; kingdom Metazoa; phylum Echinodermata; class Echinoidea; order Diadematoida; family Diadematidae; genus Diadema; species Diadema setosum. The sequence continues at coordinate 14,105,965 of CM067071.1, forward strand.
TAAATTACATACATTCTATTATGTACTTAGAGCGTACGCTGACGTACTTGCTGATGTCTGCCCCGAGGGATGTCGTTCATTTTTGGTGAGTTCTCCACGAAATCACTTCTTTGAGTGGACTTAGAAAATGAGAGGAGTTCGGAAACTCTGCAGTTTGCAAGAGGAATATATTCTCAATTCTGTCCGAGGAGTTGCATAGGAATACTCAACTAAAAAGTTGAGTAATGTAGACGTGTATCAACCAATGTACTTTTAACGATCAAAGGTCATTTCCGTCTCATGAACTTTTCTGGCATTATCCACATCAGAGACTACATTGTACCTGACTGCAGGAAATGAACATTTTTAGTCAAATTACAGGAATAACAAAGGTTGTCTAGTACGACAGTGACATTATTTTTCATTCTGTCTCTAAAATGCACAAAGATATTATATGCATCGTAACCCAAAGAAACATCAAATATTTCATTAATCAGAACAAGTGTTATCACGAGTCGTATGTCGGCCTTGTGACATCCGGAAGAAATTGTTGCATTTTGAGTTTTGCTTTTGGCCATTTTTCCACGTGAACCGTATTGCACTCGCTGAATTGCATTAGTGTGGTTATTTTGAAGTGTTTCACTCTGCCGTTCTTGCATGATTGAATGTTCTAGTGTTTGCATTATAATGTTGTGGTCACACTATCAATAAGAATATGCGCCACCATCACAGCCCCATCGCTTGTCTTGTCTGTTTTGTGTACTCGTTGTATCAACCCCGTTTGTAATCTGGACTCCATCCAAGTACCATTTCGCAGACTGAGTGTTATATACAGCATCAGCGGTACATCTTGCAGTGATTTCCTGATCGGCGGTCAGTTCACTCGGTACAGTCAGAGTCACGGCATCTGGGGATAAGAAGATGGAAGAGAAGAAACGTAATCAATTAGATGTATGCACAATCACAACAACATCTGAACAGGCTAGTTCAACATAAAGAGCAAAATAAAGCGAAGGAAAAAAGAACAACAGTATAGATCATCTCTTTGTAACAATGACATTTCTGATATTACCTGAAGTTTTGTCAATATCTAGCAAGATGAAAACATGATTATGTAATGTTTTGAATACAGAATAACATGTAGAATTATATACTGATATTTTACATTGCATAGTGGGATTTCGTTTCAGATTAAATGCATCATAATGAAATAACGGCAATACTGACGAACTTTTTATTCCTGACTCATAGAACAGTGACCTTTTAATTGATAGAGCTTTTTCGCTTTTGTAAGTTTTTGTTTGTTTGTTTGTGTTTTTGTTTGTGTGTGTGCTTTTTTTTTGCTTGCTGGTTTGTTTCTTTTGTTTAATCGCAGATAAAAAGGCTGCTTTTAGCTACCGTTGCTGGTTTCCTGCAAGACCGTGAACATTTATAACAAATTTGTTTTCAAGCTATTTTGTATTTTCAAGCTTCCTAAATCGGAAATGGAAATATGAATGAGGGATATTAAAAGGAAAACTCACCAGAGACACGCAAGGACACCATGAAGACTGCAACTATGCATACTGGTAAGTTCATCGTGGTTGCAATATAAAGCGACGATCCGGAAGAAAAGTCCTTACTCCTGCAAAGGATCGAAAATATTAGAACACACATAATGATAATGATATTGCAATATCCAAGGGAGACATTTCTCTACGGCCTTGCACTTATGTCGGTAGTACTTAGTAGGTTGTATACCAATACACTACTCAAACGAATTTAACTTTATTAGGTCAAATCGTAACACATTTATCATTAAGATACGGGGATAACCTTATATTTACGACTGTCGAATAATGCAGTAAATACGTAAACAATTGACTAGTTACTGTGAATTCAGAAGAAGATGAACGTCATGTGTCCACGTGCTTGGCAACAAATGATTTGCAGTGGCCAGTCAATTTTATAGAGAATGCATGCCAAAGCAACTGCACGTCCTAGCTCTGCGTGATTGTAACGCATGCGCAGCAGTGTGAAAAAGGCGCGGCTTATGAGAAACGGAAATTTGAGAGCTGGAATGAGCTGAAATTACACTACAGGCTTCGTCAAATGATCTTTAGTAGTTTCCTTCCTCAATTTAAAATCTGATAGGTTTTGGTGTCTCTTAATATCATTTCAAATACATCGTTACAACGTCTATTGTGTACACCAGCAACACTTGCATCTATCTGTTCAACTTGGGAAAGTCGAAAAAATATTCATATATAAAACGATAATAGAATGATAGGGAATATTCATAGATGTGCACGAGACGATGTGCATATACGCAAACACACACACACACACCCACACACGCACACACGCACACACACACACACACACGCACACACGCACACGCGCGCACACACACACACACACACGCACGCACACACACACACACACATAAGTACATACATCTTGTTTGAGTTCGTCTTAATATCAGTAGGTGCGTTGGAATTATCCATTCAGATTTGTGCAAGACTTTCAAAAATTTTGAACGGCCAAACTCTGCTGTTTTTCAGTGCCCATGCCACCGTCAGAAATTTATGCATACATCGAGCTAATGAAGACATGAAAGGTAACATGAGAATTTGGTCTCTCGTCTTTAAAAGACAAGCAAAGTGTGTTTGTATTGGCGCGGATCATTGTTTCTCTTCCCGTTTCCTCATGGCTCTCTTATCATACGGTATCGCGAAAACATCTCCACAGTGACACGTTAACAGGAATCAAATTCATAAATTACTTTAGAATAAATCAAAGCAGATGCGTCATGAAATTTCGGACCAGTATCCACCAGTGAGCTTTAGATCTGCCACAGGGGAACGCTAGGATGATGACGCCTCCTTCCGGGTTGGACAGTGGAAACGGCTGTCTCGCGCATGAGCACAACAACATTTTTTCATATGGATATACGGAGCATATGCAATTATGCTTGAGATTTTAGACACAAATTCCCGCACTGTTTCTTCACAGACGATTCTACTGAAGCCAATATAGGACTCTCTCGAAAAAGAAAAAGAAAAAACATCAACAACAAATACTTAATCGGTTGACATCTTTCGTGTACCAGCAAAACCCATTAAAGTGTGATTTAAAGGGCGAATCCATCTATTCTTCAAATTTAGAACTAGATTAAAAATGATGATACTGACAGAGATTATCACTGAATAAAAATTGGTCTTTTAATGATTCAGAAATTTAAAGTTTCATAATGGTCGAAACATCACTTGGAAATTAACTAACGTGGTGATATCATGAAGTCACAAGTCCCCTATATCACTGGTTCGTAAACACAAATGCCATAAAAAAAGAGAGTTTGAGGTTGGTAAATTAAGGAAGTATATCACTTATATCTTATTTTGTCTTTAAGGTCTCGTTTTCTGCACTTATTACAAAGAGACACTCTGACCTTTCATTGCCTTTGCACCCATTCACTTGAGTAGGACGCACTTGTAACACGTTCGGACGATATGCTGAATTAACACTTTTTGTAGATTTACAGTCCAATGAAGTATAGAAGTCATAGTGTTTGATTATATAGATCAAAAAAAAAAAATCTTTTACCCGAACATTTCTGTTTCATGTGGAATCTTTGTTCGTCCATCTTTCCAGTCATATACATTAGGAGATCTCTCATTGTCTCATTGTAGTCATTGGAACTTTATTTTCTCCTTCAGTTCGTCGAAAGAGACCAAGCCGTTTGAGGAACCAGTCATTCAGCCCCACAACTCCGTCCCATCTGCCTTCAGGAAGGTCCAGGAATATTATGTGCAATACCCCACTCAAGGCGTCATGTCCTGCTAAACTTGTGTGTGGATATAGGCTCAGATTGGAAGCTGTACTAACGTTGTTCGCAGCCGCTGCGATGGTAGATTTCATACATTAGCTCCTACTTCTAGCCGGAGACTTTCTCAGATTGTGAGATGATTGATAAAAGCAAATAAAATGGGCTTTTAAAAATGTAACCTTTTTCTTTTTTTTTGTGAGACATAATGTGTAAAATGATAGTGAGGAATAATCACACATGTTATAGAGTTTTTTTTTATTATTTTCATTATTGTTATGATGTATTATCATCCCAGCTTAGGTGATGGCAATATAATCGATATAGCAAGTTGTGGAAAGATGACGGATGAATGGATTAATGGTAATAATCATATTTTCAGCACTGATTATTACTGGATTTCCGTTTTGATAATAAATTTGAGATCAAGTAATTTCATGTCAACTCAATATCACAGGCATGACAAGTTGTTTTTATCATCGGCAGAGACAAAGACAAAGACGCAAAACAACACAAAAAAATACTACAATACAAACGGTGTACAATCAACATTCTATTTATTTTTTCCCCCACTGGTATAATATCTAGAGCGTACCCTAAGCTTCATAGGGGGAAAGATCAATCGTTAAAAAAGGAGAAAATCTCCTAAATTTCCAAGAAAGCAATGAATTCTGCTCATGTTCAGAGAATGTCATAAATTAATGTTTGGGATGGAAATAGTATGGTCATAAAACAATACATTTTCAGAGGAACCTTGATGAATGTAAGTAAAGTAATCAAATAATTACGAGAACTACAGCTGTTTCAAAAGGTATGGTACTATTCTATGAAATAATTCTTTGAGTAACATTTCTGGACAGGATGAGGAACATTAAAGTATTGATTGGCCGATGCTTATCACGCTTAACGTACAACGTCCTCATTTTGAAATATGCTTTCCTCTAGCTCTTTCACACTTCCCTTTATGTTGTAGATATTCCAGTTTTTTTCTTGCTTTTTGTACCCATTGTTAGTTTCTATTTTCTATTAATTTATTTATCATCAGAGTGCCTTTATCTTTTCTCAATCTTGAAATAAGATTTCTTTTTGGGTCCTTACCTGTATTTTCCAACAACCATTTGTAATCACATATATACACACATATACATACATACAACATATTTATTATGTATAATTATATAGTTTTATTGCAAAATGAGCTAAGCACCATTTTTAATCATTTCAAAGTATGAAACATATCATGACATATAAAACAAAATTAAACCTGTCCAGTAATACCTAATTACTTGTGTCATGATGAGGAATGTTCTAGAAGTTATGATTAAAGATATCCTGTATTTTCTTACTATTTTCTTTGTGCGTTTCCAGCTTTAATCACAAATATCTCAACTAAACAAGAATGGAGTTAGCTCGTTTTGCGATAAAACCCTTCATATGTATAATATATATATATATATTAGAGCACCGGTCTAGTAGTCCGGAGGTCTCGGGTTCGAATCCCGATGAAAACCCATTTTCTTTGCTCAAAGTTTTCGCTATTTATTATTACAATTGTTTCTGGTCAGTTTTTCCTTCCTTGTTTCAAAATATATTACAAAAAGCTGCATCGCTTCGGCGATCCCTCACATATATTCCAAAGTTGATTTACAACATTTGGGTTTATGTCAGGTTAATGTGTTTGTGTGTGTGTGTGTGTGGCACACATACACACACTATAGCTTCTGACCACACGAGCAAAGAGAGTTAAGGGTTTGGGACGAACACCGATCTAGGGCTTTCAATAGTTCAGTCGGTAGAGCACCGGTCTAGTAATCCGGAGGTCTCGGGTTCGAATCCCGATGAAAACCCATTTTCTTTGCTCAAAGTTTTCGCTATATATATTATATATATATATATATATATATATATATATATATATTATATCGTTTTCAAGTAGGTTTTGTCGGTTTTGATTCGTTACAAATGGAACTTTTATCTATGTCAAACAGTCAAGTTTGTTATTGTCACTAGAAAACGAAGTTAAGAAAAAATACCACAGTGTAAGTTTCTTTTTTTTATACTGTTTATTGGAATTGCTTAATTCTTCTTCCCGAACTTGTACATTCAAGAAAAATAAAATCGTGTTTTTTTTTTGAAAAAAAGCTATCAAATCCATAGTACATTCTACGTGTAGTTATGCAAATCAAAGAAATAAACAGAGCTTTCAGGTGTCGTCAAACCTGTGAAATTAGAAAGTTTTGGAATTTATTAGTTTCAAATATATACTCGCATAACACTGAAGACAGTCCTGTTGCAACCACGTACGCACATTTTGCAACTTAAATAAGGAGGTGATGTTGATAAAACCTTTAATACCTGCTAATACATTCAGCAGAATTCCTCTTACATTCAAATTACAAAGATCAAGACTGTCATACTTTGCTTCGAATTCTTGGCCTGTGGTGTTTAACCGACAATAATGATTTTAAGGCCGCAATGGTACGGTCATGGTTTCTTCATTGTTGGCTGACAATCTACTTTAAGGAGGACAGTAGATTTATGAAGTACACATAATTATCCCGTCACTTAAATTGCACATCTTACCAGTCACTACGATACCTAGAAACGTTGCAGATATCAACAATTTCATAGGTCGATGTGAGATGATACGGCTGAGAAAATATGATTTTCAAACTGGTTTAGAAATCAAGAAGTGATATCTTGCTTACTTTCGAAGTTTACGGATTCTTAGAAATTCTAGTTGAGTGTTTAAAAAGTTTTAGAGTCAGAAAAAAAAGCAAATTACAAGAGCATGAAAGGAATCTCCTACGGCTTTATCGGGTTCGCCCATGGTGACGGGTAACAATAATGAATGCGATTAATTATTGTGAGGTAACTGACGATCGAGACTTAATTGTTCACGGGTAACAATATTCTGCAGCTCATTTAAATGTTCAGACAAAATCAGCGACAGATATTATTGAACTTTGCTGTAGGCCTACTGACTTTCACTCCAAACAAACGTCAGTAGACTTTATGGTAAAAATACCCATCATTATGCATCAATTATCTAAATTGATGTGGCTTACTGTATTGTAAATAATGCATAATGGACCTGCGTATATTATGTTTAATGAATTACATATGAGCAGCAGAAAATAAAAGAACCAATGGAGTGTTTTTTTCTGTCTCATAGCTATCATGAACAACTGTACATATGCTGGCACGCACACTCACACACACATGCACATACATACAAATGAGGAATAAATTTCTTTTTCAATAAACGAAGAAGTTGATGCCTGAAAGTTATGTCCGTTGCGAAAACGTCAGAAGCAGAACAGATCATTGAATCCCCTTCTGAATGCAATTCAGATGCAAGTATGTCCGTTTAGCGGCTGAAATTTTGCAACTGAAAGGAAAGATTGAGAAAGAAAAATGGTCAAAATATGCCGTTTGTCGAATATTCAAGAAGCGAGTACGACATACAGGTAGATAATGCATATCGTTGAATACAATTAAAACATCACAAGCCTAGCTATGTCTTCATAGGGTGTTAATCTGTGCTGTCTTCAAAAGCAAATGCCCCGGAAATGCATAGTACAGAATTACTTCATTGGTACAGAGTGCCCAAATGTATATTCATAACAGGTGCTTTTGATTTAATATCCCGAAGTTAACATTACGTGATATCATCGTGGACATTGAGCATCAGAGAAGATTAACTTGCAACCCTAGGAAAATTTGATTTTTTAGCAGGAATAGTGGTTAACCCTAGTTCCTAAATATCCTGTCCCTAAAATTACTGTATATAGATAAAAGTAATCAATTTGATGGCTTCTCCTTAAAAACCACAGGTTTATGTATTTTTGGTTATGTTTGTCAGTTTTCTCACACTACATACCTCTTCTCCGAGTGCAAATTTTCTTCTGTTGACGAAGACGACGCAGAGAATTCCAGACATGACGAACACGACTACCAGCAAAGCATATGTTGTCGACGACCGATAAAGAGCTCCTTGATGTCGCTGAAATTCTGCGATTATCTCCACTGGTTACATATCAATGAGACATACAGCAGCACGGGGAAGTTAGTTTGAATGAGTATGATAGAAGAAATGCTTCTGCCATATTACGCACAATGTCGCAAACCATTACACTTGGACATACTAACACTAGATGATGATAGTAAAATCATTCTAGCACCTATATAAATGAGCAGTGACAGGCTGTAGCTGGTAACTCATATAACTTTAATAATAGGTTATCAGTTTGCTACAGGGTTTGAAACAAAACAAAACAAACAAACAAGCAAACTATAATGGAGATGTACATGATTGACGGGATATGTTTTGATTTTTTTTTGTGTGTATACATATGTACCTTATGTGCTTTTGTTCTTCATTCAGAATTTGTAATATTCCAATATTAATGCACGTTCCACGGACACGTTGGTTCATAATGTCCATGCCATCTTTAGAGTTTCGATGAGAGTAGAAACACTGTTCCACAGAATACATTTAAATGGCTCAGAGAAAGGAGAAGTTTTGAAACAAACTTATCTCCCTGATCACCTGTTTCGGAAACCCGTATAATCCTTAATGTGCTTTTGAATACCGATTGACACATGACACCCCCTAAATTTGCTCACGCGGCCAAACGCTCCCGCCACCAAAAAGGCTATATGTTATGTTGTTTTTTTTTTTTTTTTTTTTTTAGATGGTGGTATCTTCAACTTTGATTTTTGATGCCATACTTTCAACTAATGAAGTATGATGATATAATTTGGCCTACTTGTTGGGTTTATATTGATAAAATACTATGTCACATCTCACCTGACGGGCAGAAGGTCTTGGTTGCAGTAGTGGAGCCAAAATCGTTCCATCCCGTACAGGAGACCTCTGTGCCCCCGTTGGCCCGAGGGGTGAAGGCAGTCGACGGCGAGCGGGAGGATGAGAGAGTGACGTTATCGGCTGTAATGAGGAAGGTATGGATACCTGGTGTCGGTTGGTACCCCTCGTCGATGTGACAGACCACCGTGTAGATTTTCCCGTTGTTCATTCCCACACGCTCGCTGAACTGGACGTCGATTATGTCCTCTGTTGTGTACAATAATCAAGCAAGGGAATCGCAAAGAAGGTAAAAAGAATTCAAAATGAGCAGGCCATAGCAGTGAGATTCTTAACTCAGATAAATCTTAAGGATGCAATTCATTATAAAAGATATCAAACAACCTTCACTACCAATAACCTAGCCTTTTATCAAGGCTCTCTCGCTGTAATGGGCGAGTTCGACAGCGCGAGGGCCTTTTGAGATCTGCTTCACACATTATTATTCGTGACACATGGACTTTAATAGTCATAGTAACGGGTTCAGGGGCTCGTTTCATAAAACTTGTCATCAGTGACAAGTTGTCATAGATATGACAAGCTACTGAAATCCTTGTATCTGGTTGGCTGAGAGCAAATTTGTCATAGAAATGTGGCAGTTGTCACTGATAACAATTTTTCTGAAACGGGCCCCCGGTCTACCAAAGGAATGGCGTGCTCCCCACATCCTTCGTCGTGGTGTGTCTGGTGTTCGCTAGTCCCGATGCGGGACTCTTTTCTTTTTTCTCACTCTCTCATACGCCCTCATTGGCGGTAGCGCGAAGTCTTCTCGATCGCGACAGTCCACGCATCGCGCGAGTCCACAAATTGCTGCCCCCCGGGGGGTCTCTCCTTATACTACACGCCCTCAACGACGGTACTTCCGTGTGCGACCATGCTAGTACACACCGTACATACACGAAGGCAGTCCAGGCAGTGGACTAGGTGTTCGCATGCCATCAGTAGAAGTCTGTGGCATGCATTCGCCGTATGCAAATTGACAGACATGCTGTGGTCGGTCTTTGGGAACAAAAGTCGGTAATTCAAAGGGCTATTGAAGAAAAGGATGGAAAACAGACCTCAAAAGACCCTCGCGCAAACCCACTCGACTGGGCTCTCTTCACCATACAGCGAAAGGGGTTTAACAAAAGGCAACGAATAACCCGATTTCAATTCTGAATAATTTTTATGTATATCTGTGTATGCATATAGCATTATTGTTCTTGTTGACAATTTACCTTTGTGACAAATCAATTTGGTAGCGAAGGTTGATCCGTGTCTGTTACTTGCTTTACATCTGACGCTGATGCATCTGTTAGGCCGAGATTGTAGAACCACGGACGGGTTAGCTGACATTGAAATGGTCTGGCCGTCAACCGAGATTTCGAACGTGTCGATTGGAGGCGTTGGCTGATCACGTGGTTCAATGTGGCACGTGATCTCAATGTTTGTGTCGATCAGTACCGTCTCTCTGTTCTTCAAACCTAAGTGACATGATATCGTCTCCTGGAGGATCTACAAAATATGGGAAAGAAACATTTATTAAATGTTGATGTGAAATAAGGGTGTACAACTGATATTACAAGGAAAACACATGAAACAATATGAAAGTAAAAGACACACATAGATACGAAGTTATTATTATTATTATTATTATTATTATTATTATTATTATTATTATTATTATCATTCACTTATTTATTCGGCCATACAATTGCGATATACAGTACAATGCCATGTAACATACATATAGAGGGGTATATATGTATAAAATGTACCGGAGTGACACGTGGGCCAGGGCTCACAGAAGTAAAATTCTTTATTATTACCCGGGGGCATGTGAGCCCTCATTTGTCACTCTATATCACATAATGAAGATTTTTTTCATTTTCTACATCTTAACTTCTTCTACGCACTGTAAAACTGTAAAAGTCCATTTTTTTTGTCCATTTACCTGTTTTGTATGTTCATTGCATAAAACCAATAAGACAATCATTCATGAAGCCTGCTGTATCCTTTGTAAGTCTTTGTAGCTTTCAGAATCTCGTAAGTTGTAAGATGATACACAACTGCCCTGTCTTTATTTTTGTTTGTTTTTGTTATCATATTTTGCCTGACATTTTCATTACTACCTCTGTCCATATTTATACGACACAGATATTCTAGAAGTTATAATGAACGAATTACAACACAGCAACTGTGTTTTTACCTGAGGGGCAAAACTCTTCCGTGGTCGAAGTGGAGTCAAGAGTGTTTGCTCCGGTACAAGTGACTTCGGTACACCTATCGGGGCGTGTCGAGAGCGTAAATGATGACGAACTCGAGTTCGATACCGACTCATTTCCAACTTTGATGTCATAATTGTGTAGGGAAGGGAACGGTTGATCTGTATCGTTCACGTGACAAGAAATTATGACAATAGCTCGACCATCGTTGTCCAGTCTCTCGTCGAACTCGATGTCGATTAAACCATCCCTCGGCGGATCTGGGCGGAAGTCATGAGAAACATTAACAGAAACGAATTATAATCTCACAACGGGTAATATAAAGTTTGAATTATTCTGGTAATGTCTAACAATTGATCTAAAACATTTGAACTCGTTAATATTTAATCAACCATTTGAAAACGTGCAGGGAATTGTTTTAAGCCATTACTTAAAGTGGAAATTGTGAATATTACAAGGAACGACAGTTTGGCGAGAAAGTAGACCAATTACATATGATTCAATTATGTGTCTTTGCTGTCTCTGTGCATGTTCGACAAGATTATTCTGGCAAGAAACATTTTGCATTGTATATAACACATAACCCATCCATTGTTACAATGAATGTGGTAATTCAGAAGAACAAATTTTTTCACATGATTTACTGCAGAACTAAATATTCCAGTGATTGAGACGTCACTTCTGTGCTTGTTTCCAGTCGATGGTACAAACGTAAGCATGCAATATGTAATATGATTATATGTCTCTGCCTAATGTGAGTGTAATTCAATTACCAGACCTATTACCTGCTATTATGAATGTCAATCCTTCAACAGTTAATTGGCAAATACAAATGTTGCTTTCACCCCACCCCTGCAACTAGTAATAGGAATTTAGAGAGAAAGCGTTACCGAAAGGGTTCATTGTAGAGTGTAAATTAGTCCTTGAGTAGGTTTTCACAAAGTTTTACCAACAATCATGAACGGTTAGATAGAGATCGTTTACTCACTGGTAGGACAATATCTACGTGTACGCGTTGTCAGTCCCTGGCCGTTGTTTCCGATACAAGTTATATTCGCGCACGTGTCGGGCCGCGGTGAAAGGACCACAGTTTTCGAGGCAGACACCGATTCTTCATCCTTCTTGATAGCGTACGTGTGGATGGGGGGAAAAGGTTGCTCCTCCGGACTGACGTTACATGTTACATTGAGGTCGATTTGCCTCTCGCCTTGTATGCGATCCCCAAGCTCCTCGAGAACGACTGATATAGCATCTGTCGCTGGAGGCGCTGTTGACAACAATGTATCAAGAGAGAACTATTTGTATCAGGACTGGGTGTTAGATACATGTAGAAGAACAAAAAGAAACGTGCAGATTTTAATATTGTTGGCATGGTACACTATCAAATTTCATGTCATATCAAGATGACCGTCAACAATATCTCGAGCCGGCCGTGACTGAATGAAATTACTTTTTTTAAACGCTTGATTTCATTAGATCCCAACACTAAATGTGTCATTCTTTTTGAACTGAGGAAAAAATCAATCGTAATTATCATCATTCATAGCAAGTTATTGATGTAATTATTAATCTTAGATATTCTAAAACTGGGAGTTCACGTGGCTAAATTACCGACAAAAAATATTGTTACATCATCACATGCATGGACAAGAAGTTGAAAAGAATATGAGTGTATGAGTGTGTAACATCGATCTTACTTCAATTTCATCATGGTTTGAGTAGAATGTGTAAGAATTTACGTCAACAAAGAAGAGAGATAAAGAAATCACTGCTACCTTTGGGACAGTAGATGGCGCCACTCGTTGTATCTCCGAGTCCGTTGCTCGCCGTACATGAAACGTCGATGCACCACCGAGGCCTCGGGGAAAGGCGACCACGCGAAGACGAAGACTGGGAGAGTGTGACGTTATCAGCTTTGATAATGTATGAATTGATGGCCGGATACGGTTGCTCGCGAGAAGTCACGTGACATTCTATCTCCACAGCAGTACTCTGGTCGTGGAACTTGATTGATATGATATCATCCTCAGGACCATCTGTGTTGAATGTCGGAATCCAAACAATTCTTTACGTATTGCCAGGTGGTTTATTTAATTTTTCAATTTTTGCTTTTTGTAAAAAGTCTAACATCATGACAACTGCATTAAGACAAATCATGTGGCTTGAATAAGTGACATTCAATCGCCAAAAAGTTTGATCTCGACAGTTATCCCTTAAACGACACAAACTGTTGATGCATTAAACGTGACATTATAATCATTGTGTATATCTATATGTATATGATTTAAACGCACTTTGTTTCATAGAGCACTTGAAATGAAAATGGAAGGATGCGAAATTAGATTTTGATTTTATTTCTGAATTTCTTTTCCATACATATAGGAAAGCCCTCATACATATATGAAAGCCCTCATGTGTGATGCTGCATCGCACATAAAAGTTGTGTGATGAAGGCTCCTCAATTACGGTACATTTCTACAATACATAATTTATACAGAACTTTTTTTTTTCTACTTTTTTTATTCAAAGTAAATACACGTGAAGTAAAAGAGTACGAAAAGACACAACTCTGGTAGCATGATGAGTGCACACTCAAGCACAGACACACTAGAACAGAAAAAAAAGAAACACAACTGTTCTGCCCCCAGTATAGAACAGTATGGAGTGTGAGGAAAAGGAAGCGAAGAGGGAGAGAGAGAGAGAGAGAGAGGGAGTGGGGTTAGAAAAAGGCAGTACATCCGCGATGCAGAACGAAACACGAACAGTCCAGAGTCTGAGAGACTCATGTATATAACATTATAGGAAAATTTCTCCAAAATTATTTAGAACTGAGAACGATTTTCTTTTTCCTTTTTGGAGGAAATTCCATAATCAAGGTGAATATGAAAAAAAAAAACCCGAACAATACGTTGATAAAATAGCGAATATAATAAATAGATGTATCCATCTGTTTGAAGAGTGGTGTGTTTATGAACACTTTCATTTTTTTTTTTTAAACACGGTTTCAAACAATGAAGAACTGGAATTGTTATCATAAAGTATACGTGAATTGGCCCATGTAATGATAATAAAAATCCCTGACTTTCAAAATATCATAACTCAATACCACGCTAGGACTGTTTAGCAGCTGCATTAGATATCATTCGAATTGTCATGGAAGGAGGAGAATTATTTGTTCTAATCAAGTCTAACGTGTGTTATATCCCATGCTATAACTAAGTTTATTCTAAGATACTTAACTTTTTAACAAGGAAACGAAATTTTATCTAATTTATCAGGCATTTCCAGTAGGTACACGACATACTACATTACACAATCTAGGTGTTGTTTCCAAGAAACGTTACTAAATGTTTTTACTGTTAATCGGAGAAATTTAACAGAATTAACCTGCTTAATGATTACATTAAAAAACAGGACTGGCAAAAGTGAAATGAGTTTACAGTTTTAGACATTTTCGTATCATATGGTATCTCTCCTAACGTCATTGACAGATTTAGCATATATATTACAGAGATTCGACAATATGAATATATCATATTCCCTAAAATTATATCAATTTAATTCATTCTGTTTCCGACGAAAGTATACAATGTGACACGATTCATATTGTCATATTGTATATACAAAAAACAAAGTAAAGTACAATGTAACTTTTGCATGTCCAAATGAGATTTAAATGCACGTCATTTGTTAACAATGAGACAATAATACTTTAGATGAAGAGAAACATGAACAAAATGTGACTGAATTATAACAAAGAAAGAGTCGGAAATGGAGGGGACTGCTAAAAAGCCAAGCTTGTAGAATGCAGTCCCCTCGTGAATAGCAAATTGCAGTAATAATGAAACGAAACAATTAGACATAATATGTTATGAATATTACGAATATAATCACGACCAATTTTTGTATCAGGCTCCTCGACTACTGTATATTTCTACAATACATATACAGAACCTTCTTTTTGCTACATGTTTTCTTCAAAGTTAATACACATGAAGCAAAAGAGTACCGGCGAAAAGACACAACTCTGGTGACATGACCATTTTTTTAAAAGAAAGTATAGTGCATGTATATAATATTATGAACAAAAGTAATATATTCTTGTGCTGATAACGGCTAGTAAAAATGTGATATTGGTTAAGTTTATGTGAATAATTATGATTCTTTGTGTAAGCTTATTTTAGGAGGAATATTCATGTAAATAACCATGTAAACGGTAGAGAACTATGAATTAAAAATTTCTGCTTTCGCAAGAAGTATTTTGTTTCTTATCATTTATATTTCATTTCAGAACTTATGTTACTTTCCTTGTAATATATGTGCTTATTCAATCTCCAGGTATTGTGCATGTCCTTTTGAAACAAAGTCATCATAGTGATTCTTTTTCTCCGCTTGCAGTGTGTTAGTGAGGCTGTTTTTTTATTATCATGTTATGCACTGATAATGCGATTGCTCTGTTTGCGTAGCCATATAAGCGTAATGTAAGATCGTCTCGCTTTTCCTTTCCTTCAATTAAATGAATGCAATATATATAACGACTTTGACATCCACTGTAAGTTTTGGAATTTTTCTATAATTATGTAACTTTCCTCTGACTAATGTATACAAGCTGTATAAATATTGAACAAAGTCAGATTTTTATTTGTAAAAATCTCATAAGATTTATAACTTGCTAAATACAGATAATGAATATAAAAAAATGATAACCGTAAAAATACCTGTCAGATTCGAAGCCACTTTAGCAAGTATGAAAAATATAGATGGCCAGGCCAAATGTACAGGAAATGGGGGAAAAACACAATATAACAAAAATGTAATATATAATTATATTCATATATAAAAAATACTTATACGCAGTTACTTAAAGGAGTTTCAAATGCCAGAAAAAAAAATAAACGTAAGAATTTTACGTGATTTATGATATCTATACGAGTAATCAAACACAAGATGCCAAAATGACGAACAACAAATTTCATGAAGGCTTCTTTTTTTTTTCTCTCAGGGCGATTTTAAAGTGCCAAACTATAGATTCTACAAAAGAATACTGGTACCAGATTTTTGTCTGTGAGGATGCAGAGCTTGCCCTTTCTTTTTGTTTAATATCTTGCAAATATTTTCGACATGGCCCCAGTTTTTTCTTTAGGTAACAGCAATTGCTAATTATTTTGTACGCACGTGCACTTATAAAGAAAGAACAAAATTCAATCATCGCATGGAATCATCTTATTATAGCTTGATATCAAAGAGGGTGTCAAAATAGGATGAACGTACTTCAGCAGACTCCCTTTTGGGCAGTTTTGACGAAATAGGTTTTTTGGTTTAATCTGTACCAAAAAGCCCAATTTACTTTAACATACACCTAATTTAAAAGTGGAATCCTGCCCTGCGCTCAAGTTAACCTTTCTCTGGTTACTGTTCAAATTGTATCAAAATACATTCATGGATGTTGTCATTTTTGGAAGAACGGATGAAATGTAATAAAGTGGTATGAAAAAAGTGGGGTTTGCATACTTACGTCTAACGTTTAAAACAGATGACTCGGCAGTACCAGAAATCACGCACTGAAGATTCTTTCCGTGATTGGTAGAGGAAGGAGTGAAGGTCAAGTCACTTTCGATGTCGTAGTATCGGTAATAGATATAAAGCCTTTCCCAACAAGAGCTTAGGGGATCCGCTATCACTGCATGTGAATGTGTCGATTCGTTGTGCATATGTACTTGGAACGCAGTGAACTCAGTGGAATCTCGACCAGAATTTCGTTAAAAACCTTGACTCTTTCTTCTGTTTCAGGTTATTTCCAAAGAAATCATAAGAATAATGTTTTGCAATTTCTACAGCTTTTAACAAGGTGGGAGATTACCCCTCTATCTGATCTAGTGAAGGTTTGGTTTCCATGCGAGGACGTGAAAGTAAGTGTTAAAAAAAGCAAAACTTAATACTTTAAATGAAGGTAGTCCTTGTCAAACCTCAGTAGTTATCTTTACTAGTTTAATGACATAATTCCAAGATAACAAAAGTGATTTGAATGCAAAAGTCTTATATTTAACTCTCATAAGAGTCGATTTATGTTACTAATATTGTGACATGTACCTGTCGGACAATGTGTAGTAAGTGTTTAATGCACTGAACTGGGAAGAAAATAAATCTGTGATGTTAAATAACATTCGACCATGTGCACGATATGCTTAACATGCGAGTGAATTGTTGTCCTAAGCAATGAATTTTTGTGTCATAATTTGACGACTATAAGGTTAAAAAGAGATTTATCGATTTCCGTAAATTTTGACGGATCACTTATGCTACAGGTTAGGAAGACCGCCAGGTACGTCTGATCATCTTCCTACCACTGCCGTCCAATGCTAATGAACTGTTTTTCAATAACTAATTGTATATCCATGGATGTTGCTTCTCACTGAGTGGATATTAGTATGGCTGTGGTCCCCAAAGGTGAAAGTGTGACTCTACCTCTAAAACCGTTGAAGGAAAACAAGTTAACGATGCTCAAAGTCCGCTTTGACGATGGGTATCATGCACAGGTTCCAGCGTGATCAAAGTGTACTTCCGTCTCACTGTTTTTAGAAAGGTGAGAAAATTTAGCATTTATGAGAATATTTCCCGAGTTGGATTCGCATAGCCTATTTCGTTTTCCCATCACTCTCACAAAACCAAAACCAGTATGTCATACAGAAGGTACTTTTGTCAGAAGTTTGCTATGAATCACTTTTACAATGTTCCTGCAAAATGGCAGAAAAGTATTGTGAAGCTGATCAAGGTAAAAGAAGAAATGATACTCGGAAGAACGACGGACATGAAATCATTGTGGTAAAATATTGTTCTTTTGGGTATACGTTAAAAGATGAACGAAGGTTAAGGCAACTTACTAGAATAGAAATATTTAGAAAGGATACGCTACCACAGATAGAGTGGTCGATGAAGGGAACTTCTTGTCTGCCACCTGCTGCTTCTGGTGGACGATATGCTCCTACGTCCGTCGTTTACAAATGGTCGCGTTTTGGCCCGTCATTGCAAAGTTTTATTTTTCATCTTTTGGGGTATATGACTGTCTGTACGGTCTGCATGTTGTGAAAAGCTGGTTAGACATTGCTTTCTAAGCATTTCTTCTCCTTTACTGCAGCTGGTTAAGCATCGTATTCATCTCGCTGAAAGGTGATTTCCGTCCGTATGCAGGAAATATGGAAGCTCTTATTGAAAAAAGCCACTACTTACTGAAGTCATGCCATCTACAAAAGTTAAAATATTGTGTTCTGCAGTGGAAATAGTGCAAGAAAGTCATAAATCAGGAAAAGTTTGAGCACAGCTACATGATTTGGAGAATGCCGCTGTACAAAGACAGGGGAAGAAACGATCTGTTTACTGTCAATAAGGAATTTATCATTGCTGGCAAACTTTATTTTGAAATCATCAAACCTTGCATGAATCAAAAAATTGACAATAAAATGCATTGGCCAGTGTGCCGTTTGAATGCGCATCTTAACAACATAGAAATTATAGATACATTCTATGAAAATCCTTAGAGTGTACGCTGACGTACTTGCTGATGTCTGCCACTGAGGGAGGTCGCTTGTTACTGGCGAGTTCTTCACGAAATCACTTCTTTGTGTCGATTCAGAGAATGAGACTAGTTTGGAAACTCTGGAGTTTGCAAAAGGATTATATTCTGAAATCTGTCCGAGGAGTTGCATAGGAATACTAAGCTAGAAAGTTGGGTAATGTGGATGTGTATCAACCAATGTACTTTTTACGATCAAAGGTCATTTCCGTCTCATAAACTTTTCGGGCATTAACCATATCAGCGACTGCACTATTCATAACTACAGGAAATGAGCATTTTTATTCAAAATGCAGGAAAAACAAAGACTGTCTAGTACGACAGTAACATTATTTTTCATTCTGTCTCTAAAATGTACAAAGACATTATATGCAACGTAACCTTAAGAAACAGCGAATGTTTCTTTTATCAGAACTAGTGTTCTCAAGTGTAATATGTCTTCCTTGTGACATGTGGAAGAAATTGTTGCATTTTGAGCGTTGCTTTTGGCCATTTTTTCCACGTGGACCGTATTGCACTCGATGAATTGCATTAGTGAGGTTATTTTGAAGCGTTTCACTCTGCCGTTCTTGCATGAATGAATGTTCTAGTGTTTGCATTATAATGTTGTGGTCACACTATTATGAGAATATGCTGACCCGTCACAGCCCCATAGCCTGTCTTGTCTATCTAGAGTGCTCGTTGTATGAACTCCGCTCGTAATCTGGACTCCATCCAAATACCATTTTGCTGTCTGAGTGTTATACACAGCATCAGCGGTACACCTCGCAGTGATTTCCTGACCGGCGGTCAGTTCACTCGGTACAGTCAGAGTCACGGCATCTAGGGTTCGGAAGATGGAAGAGGAGAAATGTAGTCAGTTAAATGTATGCACAACCACAACAACATCTGAACAAGCTAAGGCAACATAAAGAGCAAAATAGATTGAAGAAAAAAAGCAGTATAGATCATCTCTTTGTAACAATGGCATTTCTGATATTACCTGTTTTCGTTGTTACTCTTACAACTTTTGTCAGTATCTAGTAGCAAGATGAAAACATGATTCTGTAATGTTTTGAATACAGAATAACATAATAGCCCTACTCATATTTTGCATAGCATAGCGGGATTTCATTTCAGATTAAAATAATGCATTATAATAAAATAACGGCATTACTGACGAACTTTTTTTTTTCTGACCCATGTAACAGTGACCTTTCAATAGATAAAGCTTTTTTTTCTTTTGTAAGTCTTGTTTTTTGTTTGTTTGTTCGTGATTTTTTGTTTGCTTGCTTGTTTGTTTTGTTTAATCGCGGATAAAAAGGCTGCTTTTAACTATAGTCGCTTGTTTCCAGCAAGACCATAAACATTTTATAACAAATTTGTTTTCAAGCTGATTTTTATTCTCAAACTTCCTAGATCGACAATGGAATTATGGATGAGGGATATTAAAAGGAAAACTCACCAGAGACACGCAAGGACACCATGAAGACTGCAACTATGCATACTGGTAAGTTCATCATGGTTGCAATATAAAGCGACGATCCGGAAGAAAAGTCCTTACTCCTGCAAAGGATCGAAAAGATTAGAACACACATAATGATAATGATATTGCAATATGCAAGAGAGACATTTCTCTACGGCTTTGCACTCATGTCGGTAGTACTTAGTAAGTTGTATACCAACACACTCCTCAAACGAATTTAACTTTATTAGGTCAAATCATAACACATTTATCATGAAGATACGGGGATAATCTTATATTTACGACTGTCGAATAATGCAGTAAATACGTAAACAATTGACTAGTTACTGTGAATTTAGAAGAAGATGAACGTCATGTGTCCACGTGCTTGGCAACAAATGATTTGCAGTGGCCAGTCAATTTTATAGAGAATGCATGCCAAAGCAACTGCACGTCCCTCTGCGTGATTGTAACGCATGCGCAGCAGTGTGAAAAAGGCGCAGCTTATGAGAAACGGAAATTTGAGAGCTGGAATGAGCTGAAATTACGCTACAGGCTTCGTCAAATGATCTTTAGTAGTGTCCTTCCTCAATTTAAAATCTGATAGGTTTTGGTGTCTCTTACTATCATTTCAAATACATCGTTACATCGTCTATTGTGTACACCAGCAACACTTGCATCTATCTGTTCAACTTGGGAAAGTCGAAAAAATATTCATATATAAAACGATAATAGAATAATAGGGAATATTCATAGATGTGCACGAGACGATGTGCATATACGCAAACACACACACACACACACACACACACGCGCACACCACACATAAGTAGATACATCTTGTTTGAGTTCGTCTTAATATCAGTAGGTGCGTTGGAATTATCCATTCAGATTTGTGCAAGAGTTTCAAAAATTTTGAACGGCCAAACTCTGCTGTTTTTCAGTGCCCATGTCACCGTCAGAAATTTATGCATACATCGAGCTTATGAAGACATGAAAGGTAACATGAGGATTTGGTCTCTCGTCTTTAAAGGGGTGGTACCGTATTGGTGGAGATGAGAATTGGGCTTTTAACTTTTTGCGAGATACCAAGAAAACACTTATGATATAGTACAGAGCATACCATTTTAAGAGGAAATCAAAGTTTATTTGATAAAAATCGGGTTTGGAATGATTGAAACATCAAAAAACAAAGTAAAGCAAAGGGATCATAATAAAGTGTGGGTCCCACACTTTATTAGAATCGCTCATTTTTGGATATCTCGGCCATTTCAAAACCAATTTCATCAAATAAATGTTGAATTCCTCATAGAATTACATGCTCTTTCATATTTCATAAGAGGTTTCTCATTATCTCACCAAAAAAATTTCAAAAATGAAATTAGGTTTCAACCAAAACTATACGATCCCTTTAAAAGACAATCAAAGTATGTTTGTATTGGCGCGGATCATTGTTTCTCTTCCCGTTTCCTCATGGCTCTCTTATCATACGGTATCGCGAAAACATCTCAAGAGTGACATGTAACAGGAATCAAATTCATAAATTACTTTAGAATAAATCAAAGCAGATGCGTCATGAAGTTTCGGACCAGTATCCACCAGTGAGCTTTAGATCTGCGACAGGGGAACGCTAGGATGATGACGCCTCCTTCCGGGTTGGACAGTGGAAACGGCTGTCTCGCGCATGAGCACAACAACATTTTTGGCTTAATAGCGTCGTCTTAGCGTTCGTATCACAGATCTATTGAAGCTCGAGTCTTAATAACGAGAACTCCTGTGTGTGAATATATTTCAATTTTCACACTGTGAACGTACCAGATCGTGAATGTGTAGTGTCAATACAGACAAAATCATTCTAACTGTACGTACCATACATTAAGTGAAAATAAGGTTCGTTCACACAATCGCGTCAACTCAGAAAAACACGTGAGAAATAACAATCTGTCGTTCTACTCATCTACGTAGCGTGTAAATATATTTGGAGTAGCCGAGCTGTATGAAGGGCAATATCGTTTCATATGGATATACGGAGCATATGCAATCATGCTTGAGATTTTAGACACAAATTCCCGCACTGTTTCTTCACTGACGATTCTACTGAAGACAACATAGGACTCGCAAGAAAAAAAAAAATCAATAACAAATAAATACTCAATCGGTTAACATCTTTCATGTACCAGCAAAAACTATTAAAGTGTGATTCATAGGGCGAATCCACATATTCATCAAATTTAGAACTAGATTGAAATGAAGATAATGATAGAGGTTCTACTGAATGAAAATAGGTCTTAAAATTAGAATGATTCAGAAATTTAAAGTTTCATATTGGTCGAAACGTCACTTGCAGATTAACTGACGTGGTAATATCATGAAGTCACAAGTCCCCTTTGTCACTGGATTATAAGCACAAATGTCATTAAAAAAGAGAATATGTGCTTGGTGAATCAAGGAAGTATATCACTTATATCTTATTTTGTCTCAAGATCTCGTTCGTTTTCAGCATTTATTACAAACACACTCTGACCTATCAATTGCCTTTACACCTGTTTACTTGAGTAGGACGCAATTGTACCACGTTTGGACGATATGTTGAATTATCACTGTTTATTACCAGTCGATTTACAGTCCAATGAAGTATAGAAGTTATAATATTTGATTGTATTTATAAAAATCATTTACCCTGAACATTTCCGTTTCATGTGGAGTCTTTATTCGTCCATCTGTCCAGTAATATACAGTACGAGAATCTAACTCTCATTGTCACATTAGAACTTTATTTTCTCCTTCGCAGGTCGTCAAAAGAGACCAAGTCGTTTGAGGAACCAATTATCCAGCCCCTCAAGTCTGTCTCATCTGCCTTCAGGAAGGTTCAGCAATAAGATGTGTAATACACCACTCAAGATGTCGTGCCCTGCTAAACTTGTGTGTTCAGAGGTTGTTCGCAGCGGCTGCGATAGTAGATTTCATACATTAGCTCCTAGCCGGTGACTTTATCAGATTGTGAGATGATTGATAAAGAGAAATAAAATGGGCTTCTAAAAATGTATTTTTTTTTAACATAATGTGTATAATGATAGTGAGGTATAATCACACATGGTATAGAGGCATAGTCTCAACACATTTTATGTACCTTTTTTAAAGATATGTGCAATATTTCGTTTTCTTTATTATTTTCATAATTGTAATGATATATTATCATCCCAGCTTTGGTGATAGCAATATAATCAATATAATAAGTTATGGAAAGATGACTGATGAATGGATTAATGGTAACAATCATATTTTCCGCACTAATCATAGAGGCAACAAAAATGTTTTAATCATTGGCAGATTAGAGAAAATAAGCAAAACAAAACAAACAAAAATATTCCGACACAACAGAGGTGAAAAGAATATTTCATTTTCCCAATGGCACAATATCAGATTCGTATACCCTAAGTTTCATATTGCAAAGATCAATTGTTAGAAAAAATCTCGTAAATTTGCAAGGAAACAATGATTTCTGCTCACTTAAAAGATTTGCAGAGAATGTAAAAAATGTTTGGGATGGATATAGTATGGTTATGAAACAATACACTTTCAGGGAAACCGTGATGAAAGTAATGTTTGCTTAATCAAATAATGATTTGAAGTGCGTATATCTTTGGCGATCTTAAAAATAATTAAGGTTTCTTTTGTGTCCTTACCTACACACACACACACACACATATATATATATATATATATATATATATATATATATATATATGTGTGTAATTATTCCCTCTGTAATTAATCAGAACCGACATTAAACTTGAACAACCATCATTCATATGGTTGTTCAAGTTGAATGTCGGTTCTGATTCATTACAGAGGGAATGTTGATACAAGTCAAATAGGCAAGTTTGTTATTGGCAATACACTAATGAAGTATAACAAAATACCACAGTGCAAGTTTCATGTTTTCAATGTTTATTGATATTCTTCAATTCCTCTTCCGGAAGTTGTACATTCAAGAGAAATAAATTCATTTTTTTTATTTTATGAGAAGAGATGTCAAAGCCTAATTACAATTGCGTATATTCAACTCAAACAAACAAACAAACAAACAAACAAACAAACAAATAAACAAACAGAGCGTTTGAGGTTTCGTCAAACTTCTGAAATTAGAAAGTTATTGAATTTATTACTTTGAAGTGCTCGCAAAACACTGGAAACAGTTGGTACCACTTCAGGCAACTTAGAAGACGTGATGTTGATCACATCTTACCTTATTACACATTCAGAAGCATTCCTCTGACATCAAATTCAAAAGACAAAAACTGTCATATTTCGCGCTGGATTGCTGGCCTGCGTTGTTCAACCGACAATGGCGATTTAAGGCCGCAATGGTAAGGTCGTGGTTTCTTAATCATTGGCTGATGATATTTACTTTGAGGATCACGGGAGATATTTGAAGTACAGATATCATTACGACTAATCACTTCGATACCGCGGAGGGCAATATGAGATGATACGGCTGAGAAATTATAAACTTAACACTGGTTTAAAAGTTGAAAAGTAATACATTATCTTGCTTACTTTCGAATTTTATGAATGTTTAGAAATTCGTAATCTGTAATGTATAAAGTGTTTGGAAAACTTTAAAATCAGCAAAAAAAAAAAGAAAAAGAAAGAAGAAGTAAATTGCAAGTGCAAGATACAAATGTCTTGTCGCTTTATCAGCTTGCGCATGCTGGCGGGCAACAGCAATGAATAAAATACGTTATCGTGATATAACTGACGATCGAGATCGGGTATCGGTAGTCTAGAGCCACTTTAGGTTCAGACAAAATCAGCAACAGAATTTAATGACTTTGAACTTGATAAAACTGGCTTATATTTAGAACAATTGTTAATACCTCTTTTGTTCAAGATACCATTATTATGCATCAATCATCAACATTGTTCCTCCAAGGTGTTGACTACTATATTGTAAATAATGCATAACAGACCTGCGTATTATGCTGAATAGATTACATAGGAGCAGCAGAAAATAAAAGAACCAATGGAGTCGCTTGGTTTTCTGTTTCATAACCATCACGCAAACACGCAGAGACGTACCCACACATACATACAAACGGGAAATTAAGTGGCGTATGTTTTCATTAGTATAAACGAAGAAGATGAAGCCTCGAAAATTGTGCCCGTTGACAAAATGTTACAACACAAACTAGAAACATCTTTGAATCCCCTTGGAAGCAATCCGTGTCCGTTTAGCGGCTGAAACTGTGCAACTGTACAAAAAGGTTACGAAAGAAAGAAAATGTTTAAATTATGTCGTTTGTCAAA
This sequence comes from Diadema setosum, assembly GCA_033980235.1. Classification (NCBI taxonomy): domain Eukaryota; kingdom Metazoa; phylum Echinodermata; class Echinoidea; order Diadematoida; family Diadematidae; genus Diadema; species Diadema setosum. The sequence continues at coordinate 14,131,144 of CM067071.1, forward strand.
TAATCAAGAAAGTACGACAAAAAGATAGGTAATGCTAATCTTCGAATACAACTGAAGTGAAAAGACGTACCCGAAGTCTTTCCATATATCAGATGTCAATTCATGCCGTCTTCAAAAGCAATGGTCCCGAACATGCATAGTACCGAATTACCTCATCGCTACAGAGTGCATACATGTATGTAACCGTTGCCTTTAATTGAATATTCCGACGTTAACATCGCATGATATAATCTTAGACATTGAGCATCAAAGATGATTAACTTGCAACCATAAAAACAAATGTTGTTTAGAAGGAATAGAGTTCCATCTTTGTTCCTACATATCCTGAAGATGAATGTCCCTAAAATAATTGTGTATAGATAAGAATTAATTAATTTGATAACTTCTCCTTTTTACTTGATAAGACCACAGATTTTTTTTTTTTTTTTTGGTGTGGTTTTTTTTATGTTTTTTTTTTTCACTCAACATACCTCTTCTCCGAGTGCAAATTTTCTCCTGTTGACGAAGACGACGCAGAGAATTCCAGACATAACGAATACGACTACCAGCAAGGCATATGTCGTCGACGACCGATAAAGAGCTCCTTGATGTCGCTGAAATTCTGCGATTATCTCCACTGGTTACATATCAATAAGACAGACAACAGCACGGGAAAGTTAGTTTCAATGAGTATGATAGTAGAAATGCTTCTGACATAATACGCACAATGTCGTAAACCATTAGATACTTGGACTTACCAACTTACTAGGTGACAATAGTGAAATCATTTTAACACGCTTTTGATCACCTATGTTTAGGAAACCTCTATTATCCTTACTGTGCGTTTGAATGGCGGTTGACACAAAACACCCCCTAGATTTGTCAACACAGTCTAAAGTTCATGTCGCCAAAATTGCTATTTTTTTTCTCTTTTTTTTTTTTGGGGGGGGGGGGGACTGTGGGTGGTTTCTTGAACATTCAGTATTGATGTAGTATGTTGAACTAATCATGCGTATGAAGTATGTTAATATAGATTGACGTACTTGTTGGGTTTATTGCTAATACACAGCTGTGTCACATTTTACCTGACGGGCAGAATGTCTTCGTTGAAGTGGTGGAGCCAAAATCGTTCCATCCCGTACAGGAGACTTCTGTGCCCCCGTTGGCCCGAGGGGTGAAGGCAGTCGACGGCGAGCGGGAGGATGAGAGAGTGACGTTATCGGCTGTGATGAGGAAAGTGTGGATACCTGGTGTCGGTTGGTACCGCTCGTCTATGTGACAGACCACCGTGTAGATTTTTCCGTTGTTCACTCCCACGCGCTCGCTGAACTGAACGTCGATTATGTCCTCTGTTGTGTGCAATAATTAAAGGGTGTGTACAGTTCTGGTCGAGGTGAAGATTTAGCTTTTAACGTTTTGTGAGATATTCAGAAACCGCTGTATGAGATGTCAAAGAGCATGCAGTTCTAAGGGGTATCAAAAGTTTATTCGATGAAAATCGGTTTTGAAATGGCTGAGATATCCAAAAACAAGGTGAAACAAAGAGATACTAATAAAGTTGGGGCATGTCGCCTTTTATTATTAGAACTTAGAACTATCTCAGCCATTTGAAAACCAATTTTTATCAAATAAACGTTGAATCCTTCTTAAAATTACATGCTCTTTCATATTTCATAAGAGGCTTTTCATTATCTCACTTAGGAATGTTCAAAACATGAATCTCTACCTCAACCAGTACTGTACAGTCCCTTTAAGCAAGAAGGAAATCGCACAGAAGTTCAAAAGAATTAAAAGTGAATAGGCTATAGCAGTGGGTTTCTTCACTCGGATAAATCTTTCGAATGCAATTCATTAATTAAAAGACAGCAAATAACCTTCACCACCAATAACCTAGCCTTTTGTCAAGGCCCTCTCGCTGTAACGGGAGAGCGTGCACTCGACTGGGCTCTCTTCATCATACAGCGCAAGGGGCTTGATAAAAAGCAACTTATAACCCGACTTCACATCTGATTAATTCTATGCATGTCTGAGTATGCATATAGCATTATTGCTCTTGACAATTTACCTTTGTGACAAATCAGCTCTGTAGCAAAGGTTGAGCCGTGTCTGTTACTTCCTTTGCACCTGACATTGATGCACCTATTAGGGCGAGATTCTAGAACCACGGACGGGTTAGCTGACAATGAAATGTTCTGGCCGTCAACCGAGATTTCGAAGGTGTCGATTGGAGGCGTCGGCTGATCACGTGGTTCAATGTGGCACGTGATCTCAATGTGTGTGGCAGCACCCTCTCTCTGTTCTTCGAATCTGAGTGACATGATATCGTCTCCTGGAGGATCTATAAAACAGGGGGTGGGGAAGGGGAATGAAAAGTTAATAAATGTTGATTTGAATTAATTATGTAGAACTGAAATTACAGGGAAAACACATTAAAAAATATGGAAGTAAAAGGCAAAAGTATAGACAGGAAGACATAATGACATTTTCTACATTTTTCGCTTATATCCTTGCAGCGATTCTGGAACTGGAAGAGTCCATTAATCATTTTGTATGTATGTATGTATGAAATGGTTTATTGATCAAACTTCGCAGCCGAACGGCTGAATTGTGTCTGATTTACATCGATAAAAATACAGTGAGACAAAATAACTTACATACATTTGTATACAACACACGAACAAAATACAACCATTACGACAACAACAAAACATATCATCGGTACATCAGTAGTGGAAGTACATTCAGTATATAAATTACATGTATATTGGAACAAGAACAGAGTTGAGTGAAAAAAACAAACAAACCCGTTTTACATACATGCATCTTATATCCTCCATTAGTGACGTATCACAACCCTTTAAGCTAATAAAAAGGGTATAGAAGGATAAGGGAGGAGGCGTGGAATGAGGAATGTTGAGAGATAGAAGATGCTACATGTAGTGTGAGACTGAGACAGGAACAGAGTGAGGGGGGACAGGAGAACAAAGAAAACAAAGGCTAGGGGAGAAGAAAAGTGAGGCACAAAGAGAGAGAGCAGGAGGAATGTAAGGATAAAGGAGAAGGAGAAGAGGGGTGAGTAGAGGGGAAAGGGAGGAAAGAAAGGGAAAGAAGCTGTATGCGTCTGGATAAATATAAAAACAAGACAATTCAAACAAAATGGACATACAGATGTAAGCACATATATTGCACTTCAGTTGAAGGACAAATACTAACAAACATATTTCTATATGAACTTCTGCATATAAATACTTCAAATTATTCAATCTTCGTACCAGTTCTTTGATTGTCAAAATATGTAAAAAAATAAATACACTAAGCGAGTCTGAACATTATTATGCAGCAACAGTAATGATAATATGATTCCAACATTAAATAGTTGAGTCTTGACCTTTCACCAAATCTTTACACCATACATGCGTGTATTGAAAATTTAGATTTCAACTGTCCTGTTTTGTGTGTTCATTGCATAAAACCATCAACACAATGATTTCTGAAGCCTTTCGAATCCTCTTAAAAGTCTTTGGAGCTTTCAGAATCCTGTAGGTAGTACAATGTAGGATGATATTTATTACACATTACAGGATAACTGCCCTGTGTTTAGTTTTGTTTGTTTTTGTTATCATATATTGACTGACATGATATTTGCATAACTACTTCTGTCCATATTTATACGCCACAGATTTTCTAGAAGTAATAAGGAATGAGTTACCGCAGTTGTTTCAAGTGGTAGCAAATGTGTTTTTACCTGAGGGGCAAAACTCTTCCGTGGTCGAAGTAAGGTCAAGAGTGTTTGCTCCGGTACAAGTGACTTCGGTACACCTATCGGGGCGTGTCGAGAGCGTGAATGATGACGAACTTGAGTTCGATACCGACTCATTTCCGACTTTGATGTCATAATTGTGAAGAAAAGGGAACGGCTGATCTGCATCGTTCACGTAACAAGAAATTATCACAATAGCACGACCACCGCTGTCCAGTCTCTCGTCGAACTCGATGTCGATTATACCATTCCTCGGCGGATCTGGGCGGAAGTCATGCCAAATATTAACCACATCAAATTAGTGAAATGTTTCGGGCAATGTAACGTTTGAATTATTCTGATAATGCCTAGTTATTGATCCAGAACATTTGAACTCGTTAATATTTGATGAGCTATTTGAAAAGTGCAGGGAGTTGTCATAAGTTATGACTTAACGTGTAAATTGTGGTTATCAAAGGGAACGACAGTTTGGCGAGAAAGTAGACTCATTCTATTTTGGTTCAATTATGTGTCTTTGCTGTCTCTGTGCATATTCGACAAGATTATTCTGACAAGAAACATTTTGCATTGTATATAACACATAACCCATCCATTGTTACAATGAATGTGGTAATTCAGAAGAACATTTTTTCTTCTTCACGTAATTCACTGCAGAATTAAATATTCCAGTAATTGAGACGCCATTTCTGTGCTTGTTTGCAGTCGATGGTACAAAAGTAAGCATGCAATATGTAATATGATTATGTGTCTCTGCCTACACTGCAAAAAGTCCGGTGTTAAATATGAAACACCGAGCTGGTGTTAAATTTCTGGTGCTCATTCATGGTGTTAGATTAACACCTCCGGGTGTCATTTCAAAATTTAAGATTGTTTTTTGAATAGTTTCTTAGTTACTGCACTTCTTGTTAATTTTGAACTTCAACAAGACGATAAAGAATTTTCCGATAAAGTACTTGATTTTTGAAAAAAAAAATGTGTAAACACATTTACATCACAGTAACACCAGTTGGTGTGGTCCCCTATTGAAGCTGGACGGGTGTTATACCATTGAAATTAACACCACCAATATCAAATCAACACCATGCGGTGTCATTATTGAATTAACTCTAGCGCAGTGTCAAAAATAACACCAGCCACAGTGTCAAATTAACACCACGAAGTGCCAGGCGAACACTTTTTAACACCGTCACAATACATTTTCAACACCTGTGGGTGTGGTCCTCTATTGAAGTTTGATCGGTGTTAGATTTAACACCCATGGTGTTAAATCTAACACCGATGTTCTTACAGTGTAATGTGAGTGTAATGCAATCATCAGACCTATTACCTGCTATTATGAATGTCAATCCTTCAAGAGTTAATTGGCCAGTACAAATGCTGCTTTCACCCTACCCCTGCAACTAGTAATAGGAATTTAGAGAGAAAGCGGTACCGAAAGGGTTCATTGTAGAGTGTAAGTTAGTCCTTGTAAAGGTTTTCCCAAAATGTTACCAACAATCATGAACGGTTAGAAAGACATTGTTTACTTACTGGTAGGACAGTATCTGCGTGTACGCGTTGTCAGTCCCACACCGTTGTTTCCCATACAAGTTATATTCGAGCACGTGTCGGGCCGAGGTGAAAGGACCACAGTTTTCGAGGCAGACACCGATTCTTCATCCTTCTTGATAGCGTACGTGTGGATGGGGGGAAAAGGTTGGTCCTCCGGACTGACGTTACATGTTATATTGAGGTCGATTTGTCCCTCGCCTTGTACGCGATCCCCAAGCTCCTCGAGAACGACTGATATGGCATCTGTCGCTGGAGGCGCTGTTGACAACAATGTATCAAGAGAGAACTATTTGTGTCAGAACTGGTGTTAAATACATGCAGAAGAAGAAAAAGTACGTGCAGATTTTAATATTGTTGCCATGGTACACTATCAAATTTCATGTCATACCAAGATAACCGTCAACAATACGTCGAGCCGGCAGCGATTGAATGAAATTACCCCCTTTTTTTCCAACGTATGATTTCTATACCGATCTCATTAGCATATATCCACAACAATTTCTGGGTTAAAAAGAAATGTGTAGAATTTGAAATCTGTTAACTGTAGTAATTTTCAGAACACAGAATGATTACCCAGCTCGTCCATTAAAACAGTTGATTTCTCTACACTATATTGATTATCTTTTTTGATGAACGTTAATGTTGCCAACATTGAACACATCATAGTCAGCCATGTTTAATATGACACTCTGTACAGAGGTAAATTCTACTCTGTGGATTCGTTACCTTAAAATCAAAGGAATTAGTGAAAATACAACAAATCCCACACAGATCTATTGTGAAAATAGGAATTTACCCTTTTTATTTAAAATACTTCAGTGATATGATTCACATTACGATCTATATTATGTGTTGTAGTGATGATGTAAGCAGATCACAACAATAAATTTATTGTTGTGATCTGCTTACATCATCACTACAACACATGATATTCCATTCATTTTGATAAGAAAAAAAAAAGCAATCTTAATAATCATCTTTAACGTCTTTGATCTTATAATCATAACTTCTTAAAGTGGGAGTCTACGTGGCTTAATTACCTACAGAAAAAAAAAAATTAATGTTAAATCATCACAATCACATGCATGAACAAGAAGCTGAATGGGATGTGAGTTTGAAAAAGTCTGAAAGGTAAATGTCTCCTCCAAGTTTACTAAGGTTTTGAGTAGATGTTAGAGAATTTGCGTCAACAAAGAAGAGAGATAAAGAATCCACAGCTACCTTTTGGACAGTAGATGGCGCCACTCGTTGTATCTCCAAGTCCGTTGTTCGCCGTACATGAAACTTCGATGCACCATCGAGGCCTCGGGGAAAGCCGAGCACGCGAAGAAGCAGACTGGGAGAGTGTGACGTTATCAGCTTTGATAGTGTAAGAATTGATGGCCGGATACGGTTGCTCGCGAGTAGTCACGTGACATTCTATCTCCACAGAAATACTCTGGTCGTGGAACTTGATCGATATGATATCATCCTCGGGACCATCTGTGTTGGATGTCGGAACCGGAACAAGCCTTTACGCTTTGCCTTTTTGCTTTTTGCTTTTGTTTTTCTTTTTTTGTGTGTAAAAATTCTCCATAATGATGTGGCAATTGCATTAAAACTATTCTTGTACAAAATGTGATGTGAGTCAGCGACATTCAATAGCGAAGAAAGTTTGTTATCGACAGTGATCATTGAACAAATAGACAAACTGTGATAATAGATTATGGATTCAACTAATTCATTATGTATCAGTTTTATTTCCATTAACAAAATACAGAATGTGATGCACGTTAAAACAACTAAAACGACTAATTATAAGTACATTCCATGTAACAAATTACGATATGTATGTATATACATACATATGAAGAGTTTGTTTGCAAAAACCGATAAGTCCATTTTTGAAGATTTTGAAGTACGATCTTTGTCATAAAGTACAAAATAATACCTTTTCAATGATATATTGGTCACTACATATAAAGGTATATTTTTGAAGTTATGGTCAAAAGAAGCAAAAATTTTCTTATTATTCTCTTTATTTTTCTTGACCTTTAATCGCAAATATCTCCATTTGGCAAATATGGACTTATCGGTTTTTGCAAACAAACTCTTCATATAATTATATTATATAAATGCATGTCTTGGTACATTTTCATAACATATGTTACTTCTAGCGTCACTGACAGATTTATCATACTTATGATAGGCGTTTGAAAATATGAAATATGCATTCTTGACAATATATTATGAATGCAATCATGTCCAGATTTTTTAAAAAGATATAATACATGTGATAAACTAAATAAAGATTTTTTTTTTTTGTGCTGAAACGGGGAGTTCAAAATGTAATATTAGTTACGTTCTTGTAAATAACCCTCATTTTTTTTTAATCTTATTTTTTTTTCTTTTTAGTAGGAGGAATAGTTTTTTCATAATTATCCCACTAGGCAATCTAATGAGTTTCATTTGCCCCTCCTGAGAACTTTATTAGCCCAGAGTACATTTATATACACCGGTCCTAGATTTTGGAATTCATTAAGCTGTGAAATAAAAAATTCCCCTTCTTTGCATTCTTTTAAGCGCAAGTTGAAATCATTTCTCTTAAATCCTCTCTGATATATTCTTTATTAGTTAGATCTCATCAACCTCAGGGTTCATCATCCATCCACCAATCTTTCGATCACTGGCTTCATTATTGCGTAATAGATTACGTGTTTTATTATGTAATAGCCATCAAATCCTTGCACAGCTGCGTCCAGTACCAGCCCTCTGAAGCACATTTTCAATCACCCCCTGTTCCATTTCCCTAGTTCAGCGTGTAGGCATTCTCTCTTTTTTCTCTTCTTTTCTCTCTCTCCATTCTTTCCGTCTTTTTTGTCAAGTCGTGTCATGTCTTTTGTATTTCTCCTGTCTTGTTCTGTTCTGTCGTAGTGTGATAAGTATTTGTAAATAAGTAATTCATAAGTTTGTTCATTTTTTGAGTGGTTCACAACATACAAGCTTGCTTTTTAGTGGACCTGTGACGGAGAACCGTGATGTGCCTTGGTGAAACCAGGGTGGGGTGTAATAAAAAGTGTCCATTCGGGACATGAGAGTTGGAGTTGGCAAACATGGCGTGAACAGTTGCAGTCATTCGGTGCTGATCCAAGAATGTTTTGTCGGTGTATGACAGATGTTATGTCGATGCTGACGGGTGTTCTGTTGGTGCATGACATGTGGGGAACATGTCCGGGAAATGAACATACAAACAGGCCATCTTTTGGTAGTATTTCGGTGTTTGGTACATCGTTGTAAGTGTTGGTGCCCGATGGAGGTATATGTGTAGTGTTCGCACTCATGTGAGATGTGTACACAGGGTAGCGAACGTAACAGTGTCGTTCGTACTGTTCGTAGCGGTATTGTATACTGCGTGACATTGCACGGTATGTGTAATGGGGCTGCGTTAGCAGTGGTTGTGAATGGAAGTGCGATTCGCGAAGCGATGCGATATTGTTCTGCGCACTTGTACTGGTCTTCTCGCTAGCTGAATACCAGGGTTGCAGCATTGATTGCTGGAAAGGAAAGGTATGTATTACCATTTCCGTTATGTCATTTTATCAGATTAGTGTGTCACTTTCTGGTTATTTGGATTAGCATCGTTAGATGTGGCTTTACGAGGAAATTGGCCTCGAGATATACGAGTGTTTGTCAGGTCTGAATTGCTAAGACTATTCTCGTAGTGCGGTACGCAGTGGAGTGTACTGTGGAAGTTGCGTTAGCGACATAGTCTTGAAATCTAGTCGGAAAGCTAGATGTGAATAAATCATGGCAGCCAAGTTCGATGCTGCAGAGTTTGTGAAAGACGTCACTCTTGGTAGATTGAGAGGGTTAGTGAAAGCCCAATTGATTGAGGTTGCAACTCATGTAGATGCTGATATCAGAGAGTGTAGTCGAAAGAAAGAAATCTTTGCAGTTCTGGTGAAGAAGCTTGAACTGGGTGGTGTAGAAAATGAACACACAGACCAGAGTGAGAGTACAGATGAGATTGAGAGTGCTGGTAGAAAAACTGCTCCAAGTACTACTACTACATGTATTACAAGACCTAGTGAGATGAGGGTAGATTCCACACAACTAGAACTGGCTAGATTGGAGTTAGAAAAAGAAAAAATGAAGGCAGAAAATCTGAGACTTGAACAAGAGTTAATGAAACGTCAAATTGAGTTGACCCAGGCCCAGGCCAGTAACGTCCCAGGGGATAGGCCTAATGTTACTATGTCGAGACCAAAGACGCCTGACATTGCAAAAATGGCAAACACAGTTCCCCGCTTTGATGAAGAGGATGTAGACTCTTTCTTTTTCTCCTTTGAGAGAATAGCCAGGAATTTGGAGTGGGAGAAGAAATATTGGTCTATGATAGTACAACAAAAGCTCACAGGCAAGGCACATTCAGTAGTGTCTGCTCTCTCGGATGAGGAGGCAAATAACTATGATACAGTTAAGGAAGCAGTCCTTCTTGCCTATCAGTTAGTCCCAGAAGCCTACAGGCAAAAGTTTCGAGGATTTAGGAGAGGTTCGGGACAGACCTACGTAGAGTTTCAGAGAGAAAAAGAAATTATGTTTGATCGATGGGTTCGATCAATGAAAGTAGATCTCACTTATGACAATTTGAGAGAGATAGTGTTGATGGAGGAGTTCAAGAAATCGACACCTCCAGATTTGAGAACATATTTGGAAGATCGAAGAGTGCATGATGTAAAGAGTGCAGCAGTCACAGCTGACCAGTATGAGTTGACACATAAGGTGAAAACAAAAAGTCCTGAGGGAAAGAGGAAATTTGATCAGTTGAGAAATCCCGACACTCAAAAGTGACACAGTAGTCATAGTGAACGCAGGGATAAAGTAAAGACTGAATCACAGAAAGAGCGACCAAAATCGCCACGGCCTCAATACAAAGAAGTGAGATGCTTTTTCTGTGGGAAAACAGGTCACATTAAGTCCGAATGTAGGCGATTGCTGGAACAGAATGAAGCAAAAGAAAAACAAAAGCAAAAAGCAACACATGGTTTAGTCCATGCAGACACACGTACACAGAGCAGTTCAGATGCTGAAACAAAAGAGAAACAGCACCAAGCAGCCACCAATGGTTTTGTTAGGTCAAGTGTAAGTGATGAACAGCGTCACCCAAATGTTGTGAAAAGCAGTGTCTCAAAAATGACAGATAAATGTTCAAGTGGTCGTGTGGATGAAAAGTACAAGGACTTCATTTCCAAGGGTACAGTTACCATTGCTGAATGTAGAGTACCGGTTGTCATCCTTCGTGATACTGGAGCTACACAGTCCCTCATGGTAGGAGATGTGAAGAGTATGCCCATAGACTGTAACACGGGTAGGAAAGTACTGATACATGATGTCAATGGAGGAACTCAGGCGGTCCCTCTTTTCCGAGTGAATTTGGATAGTGGACTGATTTCAGGGGAAGTGATTGTGGGAATTGTTCCATTTCTCCCTATGGATGGAGTTTCCTTTTTGCTTGGTAATGACCTTGCAGGAGGTCGAGTGAGTGTCCTTCCGGTTGTTTCCGAAGTCCCAGTGTACGAGCAGGAAACTGAAAAACTTGTCGATGAATTTCCAGAAGTATTTCCAACATGTGCTATCACAAGGTTTCGAGCAAGTGAAGCAGAGCGTGAGAGAAAGGAGTCTGAAAGTGAAATTTCTCTTGGTGACACATTCTTTGGAAAGGTGACTAGTGAAGATGAAAGAGAACAAAGTTGGGAAGAAGGTGTGTTCAGTCAGCCGGCTTTAATCAAAGCACAGATGGAAGATGAGGAATTGTCGAAGTTGAGAGAGGGTGCATTGACTGTAGATGAGGCGAAGGGAGTGCCAGAATGTTTCTATGTAAAGTCTGGTGTTTTGATGAGGAAATGGCGTCCTCCAGATCGTCCCGCAGATGAGGACTGGACGATTGTCGACCAGATAGTTGTTCCTCCGCCGTATCGAAAGGAAATTCTACGTCTTGCACATGAAATTCCAATGGCCGGACACATGGGTGTCAAGAAGACTTTGTGTAGAATTAGAACTCACTTCTTCTGGCCCAAGATGAGAAAGGATGTGTCTGAATTTTGTCGAACGTGTCATGAATGTCAAGTGGTAGGAAAACCACAACATGCCATTACATCTGCGCCTTTGATTCCTATTCCGGCTTTTGAGGAGCCATTTAGCCGTGTGATGGTAGATTGCGTTGGTCCATTGCCGAAGTCCAAGTCAGGATGTCAGTATTTATTGACTGTGATGGATGTTTCCACGAGATACGCAGAAGCATTTCCGTTGAGGAGCATAACTGCTAAGTCAGTTCTGGATGCCTTGTTGACTTTCTTTACTAGGTATGGGCTACCAAAAGAAATACAGTCGGATCAAGGTAGCAATTTCATGTCTCGTGTCTTTCAGGAGTTGATGTACCAGCTTGGTATTCAACAGATCAAGTCGTCTGCATATCACCCGCAATCACAGGGGGCCTTAGAAAGGTACCATCAGACGCTAAAAACGATGCTGAAGGTCTACTGTCAGGATAATCCCAGGGACTGGGATAAAGGGATCCCTTTTCTTCTTTTCGCTGCTCGTGAAGTGCCTAATGAATCCACTGGATTCTCCCCCTTTGAGTTGGTGTTTGGGCATGAGCCAAGAGGGCCCCTGAAAGTTGTGAAAGAGCAGCTGTTGTCTGATGAGGAAGACAAGGATTCCAATGCCTTAGACTACATCTCCATGTTCAGAGAGCGTCTTGTGAGAGCGAATGAAGTGGCGAGAGAACACTTGAAGTCTTCGCAACAGACAATGAAGGAAATCTTTGACCGAAAGGCAAAGAGTCGTGTGTTTGAGGTTGGAGACAAAGTCTTGGTTCTACTTCCATTGCCAGGAGATGCATTGAAGGCTAAATTCAGTGGTCCCTATGTAGTAGAGAGGAAGCTTGGAAAGGAGACTTATGTGGTGAGCATGCCTGATCGTAGAAAAACCAAGAGAGTTTGTCACGTTAATATGTTGAAGAAATACCATGAACGTGTAGAAGATGTAAGTGCAGTTGTGAGTGAGAGTGTCTTGCACAGTGCTGAGAAAAGTGCAGAAGAGTTTGAATCTGATGTTCCAGATTCTCAGAGTGTGAGTTTCAAGTCAGGAATGATTCCGCGAGTAGAGAACTCAAAGGCACTAGAAAATCCAGAGTTACTGCTTAATCATTTGTCTGATTCGGAGAGGCAAGATGTTGTCGACATCTTCCAGGAATTTCCGGAGGTTTGCAGTGATAAATTGGGCTGTGCGAAAGATACTGTTCATACAGTAGATGTGGGTGAAAATGCACCCATAAAGCAGCATCCATATCGGATTCATCCTGCTAAGAGAGAACAGGTGGATAAGGAGATAGATTTCATGCTGGCAAATGGAATCATAGAGCCTAGTAACTCAAACTGGAGTTCCCCAGTAGTGCTAGTCCCGAAGTCAGACGGAACGTCCAGGTTTTGTATCGATTACAGGAAGGTCAATACCATAACCAAGACTGATTCGTTTCCGCTTCCTTTGATTGAGGAATGTATTGATCGGGTAGGAAGTGCTGAGTATGTCAGCAAATTGGATTTGATGAAAGGGTATTGGCAGGTGCCATTAGACAGCGATGCAAGAGAAATCTCGGCGTTTGTCACGCCCTCCGGGTTATACCAGTGTCGTGTCATGCCCTTCGGGATGAAAAATTCCCACGCAACTTTTCAACGGATGATGAATCGAGTTATTGCTGGTCATGATAACTGTGTTGTCTATATAGACGATGTGTTGGTTTTCAGCAATACGTGGGAGGAGCATGTTGCTCATCTTCGAGAGCTGTTCCAGAGGTTGTCACATGCAGGACTCGTGGTGAATCTGGCCAAATGCGAGTTCGGGAAAGCTTGTGTGACTTACCTAGGTCACAAGGTAGGCCGAGGTAGCGTCGCACCACGAGATGCCAAGGTCCGAGCCATCGTGGACTTCCCAGTGCCGTCATCGAAACGGGAGCTTCAGCGCTTTTTGGGAATGTGCGGATTCTACCGGAGATTCGTTCCCAACTTCAGTCACCTGGTGGTGCCCTTGACGGACCTGTTGAAAAAGGGTACAACGTTCCAGTGGTCGGCGAGCTGCCAGGATGCGTTCCAGAAGCTGAAGGCCGTCCTCATGAACGATCCCGTGCTTATCGCACCAAACTTCGAGAGGAGCTTCCAGCTAGCTACAGATGCTAGTGACCGAGGAGTAGGAGCCGTGCTACTTCAGGACGACGACAACGGACACAGCAAACCCGTGTGTTTCTTCTCCAAAAAACTGAATCGCCATCAGCAAAAGTATTCAACTGTGGAGAAGGAATGCCTCAGTGTCGTTCTAGCGGTGCAACATTTCGAAGCGTATTTGGACGGTGGAAGAGACATTGTGGTATACACTGACCATAACCCATTGACATTCTTAGAACGCTTCAAGCACAAGAATCAGCGTCTCTTCCGTTGGAGTTTGATTCTCCAACCGTACCCACTGAGAATTGTGCACATAGCAGGAAAGGACAACAAATTAGCAGACGCTCTGTCGCGAGTTTGAAACTGTGCACGCGCTGTTAATGTTGCCGAACGATAGCAATCTCAAATCTACAGTGAAACCTACATCAAACTGAACATTTCAAACAGGACTCAAAACAGACAAGAAACTGATGTTGATTGATTTTTTTTTTTTTTTGTGTATATGACAAAGTATACATGTGTTTATGTATTTTCCTTGTTTTCTTCCTTTCCCAAGGATCTGTGAAGGAAAAAATTGTATTTATGTTAATCATGTTTGTTTTAAGCGAAAACAGTATGTGAGTGATACTAGGAAGTATGAGAAAGTACTAGTACACAATATTCTGTCTTTATAAGAGGACATCGCTTGAAAAATTTCATGATGTGTTACACGCCAAGCATTGTATGATATTTTGAAGACCCAACATTACAGGAAGCGCCAGGATACAATATCTGTGGTGTGTAAGACAGTGAAAGTTGTGCTAGTTGCACACTTCTACATGTGTTGTGATTTCATTCAATGTACCAAAGAGTCAAAGGATTCAGATTTGTATGTATACCGATACGTTACAGAGTTAATGCTAGCAAATGCAAAAAACAGTATAGCAACACACAAACGGCCAGTCGCAGGAAAACTGTTGATCAAATTATGAGTTTTATGTCAACCGATTTGTGTTAAACAAAAAAATTTGTGTTGTTTTGTATAAATGAAAAAGTGTTGAGTGACAGTGAGGCATAAAGAAGCCAAGATATAATGTCACTTTTGTAAATTAATAACCTGTATATGTATTTCGTTACAGAGTGACAGCGTCACATTTGTGTGTCGAGTATGATCTCGATATTTTCCAGAGTTTGCACATATATTACAACATCTTATCGCGTGACAGTACATGTGTGAAGGGACAAAAAAGAAATGTCCGATGGTTAAAATTTTGTTGTTTTGGCTAACTTATGACGCAGAGTTGACATAAGTATAAAATTTATGAGCAAGTACATTGAGTAGATGTACACGTGTGTCATAGTGTTTAAATACGATGTTGTTATAATCAAGAGATGCGTGCTCTTAACCTCATTCAGTGAAACTCCAGTGAAAGTTTGTGTTGGAGAAACAGACATATCTTTGCAACAGTCAGAACAATTTCGCGAAGAAAGTGTACGTTTGTTTTCCATTTAAAGATGAAGTGCATGTGTTAACAAAAAAATTACTATTCATGCCTGAAGTTATGTAAGTTTATTGGTCACGTATGTGAGGATACAATTACAGTCGAGACTACCAGAAAGCACAGTCTCAGTCAAAATCTTGATACTACTGGAGAAATGATTGATTACATTTGGTGTAATCTTTCCGTATTATGTGCACTCGTATGTGCATCCGTTGAAAACAGTTTCACATGTGTATTACTGTAGACACATTGCGAAATTATTGTGTTTACATGTTTTGTAGGGGGCTTGTCAAGTTTTCATATATTGTTCTAAAGGTGAACAATATGATGCCGGAGTGAACTGATTCTGATAAGGCTCAAAATCAGTAATTATACGTGTAGTATGCCAGGTGAGGTTTTAAGAAAAACAACACAAAACTATTTGAGTTGTAATCGTGTAAGCTGAATACACTGTAGTACGCAAGAACAGTGAAGTAAGCCGTACAACGAAGGTGTTTATAGTCGAAAAGTTACATTCATAACTTTCCTCTTGTTGGGGGGAGGTGTGACGGAGAACCGTGATGTGCCTTGGTGAAACCAGGGTGGGGTGTAATAAAAAGTGTCCATTCGGGACATGAGAGTTGGAGTTGGCAAACATGGCGTGAACAGTTGCAGTCATTCGGTGCTGATCCAAGAATGTTTTGTCGGTGTATGACAGATGTTATGTCGATGCTGACGGGTGTTCTGTTGGTGCATGACAGACCTCTCAGTTCTTTTTTTTTCTCAACTGAAGCATAACTTTGTACTTTTTTCCAGTATGTGTTCTTTCGTTTATCTGTATCATTTATCTTTTGCAAAGTCGAATGTTTATATTTATAATGTAATTCCAAATTTATTATGTGTTATGTTTTGTTGGAAAAAAGAAGAATGAAAAATAAATGAATTGAATTGAATTGAATGTTTAGGTAAATAACACGAATATTGAATGATAGAGAACTTTGAATAAAATATTTATGCTTTTACACGTTGTCTTTTGTTTCGGATCCATTATACTTTATCTTAGAAATTACATTTCTTTTCTTATGCTTTGTTGTTTTATCATCATTCAATGCCATGTATTGTGCGTGTCATTTTGAGGCAAAATCATTATATCGAGTCTGTTTCTCACGCAGAGTTTTGATGAGACTGCTTTTATATGCTTATCACTAAATATGTGATTGTTTGGTTTGCGGAACCTTACAAACTTAATGTAAGTTTTTTTTTTTCAATCAAATGAACGCAATATAGTGACTTTGACACCCACTGAAGTCTTGAAATTCGTTTACAATCATGCAACTTTCCTCTTACTGATGGAATTCAAGCTGTATGAATATTCAACAAAGTCTCAATTTTATGTGTAAAAATATCAAGAGATTAATATCTTTTAAAGTTTATACTTCAGATTAGTCAAATTCCATCAAGGACTCTTGAAAATGGACTATTGTCATGTGATATTATAATTATTGTTGTTATTATTATCATTATCATTATAATTATTATCATTATTATTACTATTATTATCATCATCATCACCATCACCATTACACTACTATAGTATTATAACAGTTGTATATCCAGGCATATACACGCGTGGCGGTTGTGACTTGGCGCATAATGGAGTCTGCGATGTATATTATTGGTATATAAGAACACAGCGCCAACCTTACAAACATAGCACAAAATACAATACTGTCCTTTTGTGGTCTATGGGTCGGAAGGAAATTTTGAGATGAAGAGTGATGTGGTATAATAGGCTGATATCTTTATGAGTGATGAACCTGTCATGTAGCCCCCCCCCCCCCCAAAAAAAAAAAAAAAAAAAAAAAGCGAAAAAATAACGATCATGTACACTTTTTATCACATTTTGAGTGATCCATGTATTACAAGCCTAGCTTTTTGGTTTACCACTCTTTTTCCATACCTACTTTCTTGTTATCCCTGAAAGCACGTACATGTGTTGTCTTATATTATAGAATTAATAAGCTATGCGATTCGCGTTTCGTCCTGATTTCTTTTTTCCTTGATTGAAATGAAACAAACAATGTGATTGTTTTACGATGCCTTATATCACATTATATCACATTATGTTATGTAATAATGCATTATATTTCGTTTCTTTTTTTCTACTGTATGAAAAATAAACCGTGTATTGTTTACCATTGGGAGTAGTGATTTAAACATGTTCGAGTTATCACATTTGATGCATAAGTGTAGGACTGGTCAGTTGTATCACAAAACATCTTACGATATAAACATTTTTGCTACAAAGCCTAAAATAGAAGAAGATATCACTATTTTCCTCAACAAAATAAAAAAAAACCTGTATTCGGTTTACTATAGAAACAATCTCTTTTGTTCATATTTTGTATATTTAACAATACTTAACATTGATTACACCGATTAACATGCTTACACCGGATGTTTCTATCCCTAACTCACAGTTAGACCTATTTTAAAGCACTATAAGCTGGGTTTTGTTTCATCTGCAAATGGTAAAACATGCCTTTAAACTGTACCAAAGAACCCACTTTACTTTAAAGTACATGTTATTCAAACTTGAATCACACCCTGTGCTCAACTTTACATTAAAAAAGATATTTAAATTGCAATCAAACGCAGTCACTGAGAGTGTCAATATGGAAGGACAGAATGGTGATGAACTGTAATGAAATGGTTTAGAGAAAATGTATATAGCTTGCATACTTACGTCTAACATTTAAGACAGATGACTCTGCAGTACCGGAAATCACGCACTGCAGAATCTTTCCATGATTGGTAGAGGAAGGAGTGAAGGTCAAGTCACTTTCGATGTCGTAGTATCGGTAATAGATGTAGCAACGCGAATATGTCCTAGACGGTCCACCACGACAGTAGTGGATGTGCCGAATCGTTGTACATACATGACCGGTCGTACAGTGAACATAAGCAACTCCTCAACGGCCACGGTATTGTTGACGGCAATTATTTCTTTTTTTAACTTCCCGTTAATGTTCAAACAAATAAGCAAATAGTCTTGGTGTTTATTACCCTAGCAGTTTTCCATAGAGGGAGACTACCCTTCTATTAGCCCGACCAAATTGTAAAATCCCTATCAAGAGGACGTGACAAGTAAGTGATTGTTTTAAAAAATCCATTATGTATACTTGACATGAAAGTAAATCCTTTCAGTGCCAGTAAGTATGTTTACAAGTTCGATAAAAGCATTCTAGATATCTATAAAGTCTAAAAGATATAATAAAATTGCAAACATTTCATATTTATTCTCTTAAAGATCGATATATATGTAAAAAAAAATGAACAGTACTGGCGGACAATCTATAGCATGTGTTTGGTGCAATGAACTGGAAGAAAAAAATGTCTGTAATGCTCGGCAACATTCAATCATGTACACGACATGCTTAACATGCGGGTGAATTGTACTCCTAAGCAAACAAATTTTGTATCATAATTTCACGACTATAAGGGTAAAAAATGATTTTTAGATTTCCGTAAATTTTGATGGATCACTTAGGCTACTACAGTTTAGGAAGACTGCCGGATACGTCTGATCATCTTCCTACCACTGCCGTCCAATGCTAATGAACTGATTTTCTATATGATTATGTATCCATTGATGTTGCTTCTCACTGAGCGGAAGGTAGTATGTCTGTGGTCCCAAAGGTGAAAGCTTGACTCTGCCAATCAAACCATTGAAGTAAAACCAGTTAACGAGGATCAAATTCTGCTTTGACGACGGCTATCATTCGCAGGTCCCAGCATGATCAAAGTGTACTTCCGTCGCACTGTTTTTAGAAAGGTGAGAAAATCTAACATTATTTACAATAATTCCTGCGGTAGATTCATATAGCAAATTTCCTTTGCCCATTATTGCTATACAGCTAAAACAAGTATGTCATACAGGAAGTGCATTTGCCAGAATTTTGCTATGAATCACTTTTAAAATGTTCCTACAACATGGCAGGAAAGCATCGTGAGGACGATCCAAGTACAGGAGAAATAATACTCGAGAGAACGACCGACATTAAATCATTGTGGTAAAATATTGTTCTTTTGGGCATACGTTAAAAGATGAACACAGGTTGAGGGCACTCACTAGAACAATTAGATTTGGTAAGGATACGCTACCACAGATAGAGTGGTCGATGAAGGGAACTTCTTGTCTGCCACCTGCTGCCTCTGGTGGACGATATGCTCCTACGTCCGTCGTTTACCAATGATCACGTTTTGACCCGTCATTGCAAAGTTTATTTTTCACCTTTTGGGGTATATGACTGTCTGTACCGTCTGCATGCTGTGAAAAGCTTGTTAAACATTGCTTTTTATGCATTTCTTCTCCTTTACTCTAGCTGGTAAAGCGTTGTTTTTATCTCGCTGAAAGGTGACTTCCGTCCATACGCAGGAAATATGGGAGCACTGATTAAAATAAGCTACTACTTACTGAATTCACGTCATCTACAAAAGTTAAAGTTCTTTGTTCTGCAATAGAAATAGTGCAAGAAAGTCACAATTCAGGTATGGTTTGCGCACAGCTACTTAATTTGTAGGAGGTCACTGTACAAAGACAGGGGAAGGAACGATCTATTTTGTGTCAATAAGGAATTCGTCGTTGTTATGCAAACTTTATTTTGAAATCATCAAGCATTGTATGAATTAAAAAATAAACGATGTAATGCATTAGCCAGTGCACCTTTTGAACGCGCATCACCACAATATATAAATTACATAGACATTCTATTATATGCTTAGAGTGTACGCTGACGTACTTGCTGATGTCTGCTCCTGAGGGATGTCGGTCGTTTTTGGCGAGTTCTCCACGAAATCGCTTCTTTGGGTGGATTTAGAAAATGAGATTAGTTTGGAATCTCTGCAGTTTGCAAAAGGAATGTATTCTCAATTCTGTCCGAGGAGTTGCATAGGAATACTCAACTAGAAGGTTGAGTAATGTGGATGTGTATCAACCAATGTACTTTTTACGATCAAAGGTCATTTCCGTCTCATGAACTTTTCTGGCATTAAGCATGATCAGCGACTGCACTGCACATGACTACAGGAAATGAGCATTTTTATTCAAAATACAGGAAAATCAAAAACTGTCTAGTACGACAGTGACATTATTTTTCATTCTGTCTCTAAAATGTACAAAGACATTATTTGCAACGTAATCTTAACAAACATCAAATATTTCATTAACCAGAACTAGTGTCATAACGTGTCGTATGTCCGCCTTGTGACATGTGGAATAAATTGTTACATTTTGAGCGTTGTTTTTGGCCAATTTTCTACATAAACCGTATTACACTCGCTGAATTGCATTAGTGTGGTTGTTTTGAAGCGTTTCACTCTGCCATTCTTGCATGATTGAATGTTCTAGTGTTTGCATTATAATGTTGTGGTCACACTATTAATAATCATATGCTGTCCCGTCCCAACCCCATCGCTGTTCTTGTCTGTCTTGTGTACTCGTTGTATCAACCCCGTTTGTAATCTGGACTCCATCCAAGTACCATTTTGCTGTCTGAGTGTTATACACAGCATCAGCGGTACATCTTGCAGTGATTTCCTGACCAGATGTCAGTTCACTCGGTACAGTCAGAGTCACAGCATCTAGACAGGAAGATTGAACAGAAGACACATAATCATTACATTAAACGTACACGCACAACCAAAACATGGAAAGGCAAGATAAAGAACAAAACAAAATGAGGAAAACAAAATACACACACAAAAAAATTAGACCAACTCTTTGTGACAACAATGGCATTTCTGAAATTACCTATTTTCGTTGTTACTCTTTTGTCAATCATATAGCAAGTTCAAAACATGATTATGCCATGTTTTGAATGCAAAGTAACATGTATTTTATACTAATATTTTGCATGGCATAGTAAGATTCCATTTCAAATTAAATACATCATAAAAAATAACTGCAATACGGAAGAACCTTTTTAATTTTCTGACTCATAGAAGAGTGACCTTTCAATTGATAACATTCTTTGTTTCTTTTTTCACTTTTGTCTTGTATTTGTTTGCTCATTTGGTTGTTTATTTTTTTTTATCACGGAAAAGAAGCCTGCTTTCGGCTAGTTGCTGGTATCCAGCAAGGCCATGAACATTTTATAACAAATTTGTTTTCAAGCTATTTTGTATTTTCAAGCGTCCTAGATCGGGAATGGAAATATGAATGAGGGATTAAAATGATAACTCACCAGAGACACGCAAGGACACCATGAGGAGTGCAACCAGACGTACTGGTAAGTTCATCATGGTTGCTTCAATATGAAGCGACGATCCGAAAACACGTCTTTATTCCTACACAAGATCGAAAAGGTTATAAACACACATCATGTTAATAATATCGCATTATGCAAGAGAGTAATTGATTTACGGCCTTAAAAAGCTCTGCCATGCAATCATGTCTGTAGTATTTAGCAGTTGTATTCCAAAATACTTTTCAAACGGATCTAACTTTAATAGGTTCAATCATAACGCAGCAATCATTAAGATTAGGACATTATATATTCGACTTTGGAATAATGCATTAAATACGCAAACCATTGACAAATTACCGTGAAATCAGGAGAAGATGAAAATGTGTCCGCGTGCAGGACAACAATTAATGATTTGCAGTGGCCAGACAATTTTATAGATCATAGTCACATGCCCAAGCAACTACACGTCCCGCTGCATAATTGTAGCGCATGCGTAGTAGTGTGAAAAAGGCGCACGGAAAGTTGAGAGGTGGAGTGAAATTTCACTACTTGCTTCGTCAGGTGATCTGTAGAAGCTTTCTTCCTCAATCTAACGGCAGAGACGTTTAGATGTCCATTATTAGCATTTCAAATTAACCATTAACAGGCTACAGTTTGCACTTGGTAAAGTAACACCTGGATCTTTCTGTTCAAATACATTGGTCATAGTGGAGAAAAGGGGCAAGGTCTGCAAATTAGAAAGAAACACTTTGTTAACCACCAGATATGCAAAATGATCATAATGATCATTAATCATGATAATTGATTAATAATAGATATACGTTAATAAATAATATTAATTCGAACAAGAATTGAAGAGTTTGTTTGCAAAAACCGATAAGTCCATTTTTGAAGATTTTGAAGTACGATTCCTGTCATAAAGTACAAAATGATACCTTTAAAATGATATATTGGTCACTACATAAGATTATAAAGGTACATTTTTGAAGTTATGGTCAAAAAAAGCAAAAATTTTCTTATTATTCTCTTTATTTTTCTTGACCTTTTATCGCAAAAAGCTCCATTCGGCAAATATGGACTTATCGGTTTTTGCAAACAAACTCTTCAGTTGTAATCAGCTGTTCTTCACACTTGTGCTACTGAATCACACTTTTAAACGTACAATAGGACCTACATTTGTTCTTGCAAATCAAACCATTATACGCAAAAGTGAGTAAAGCTCTGCATTAATCTCAGAAAACGTGATTGCACACACACACACACATAGTCATATATGTACATATATATATATATATATATATATATATATATATATATATATGTATAACATATATATATATATGTTATATAACAATTTACGTATATTTAATAATGTCATTTAGTATAATATGATAAGATATAAAAGTATATATACACATGTAAACACACATGCTGCTTGAGTGCGTGTTGATATCAGGTGTACAGTATTCCGTTATTATTAAAATTATATTATTCATTTACTTGTGTGCAAGACCTTGTGAAATTTTTGCGAATCCAAATCCTTCTCATATATGCCCATGATATACTCTTTGTGGAGTTTGCGCAGATACTTCGAGCTGCAGCTGATCGTGAAACATCGAAAGCATAACATGGTGATTTGATCTCCCTTCTTTAAAAGACAAGCAAAGTGTATTTGTTTTGGCGGGTGTCATTGTTTCTCTTCCCGGTCCCTCATGGATCTCTTAATCATCCGGTATCGCGAAAACATCACAACAAGGATGATATGCAAACATGGATACAGGATAATATGTTGACATGGATAAAGGATAATAATTATGATGACATGGATAATATTTCCTCCAATTACAGCAGGAGAAAAATGAATATATGAAAAGCATAGAGCCATAAGTAATATCGGATGATATATGGTAGATAGGGTTCTCTGACATTATTTTGTTATTAAAAGCCAAATTTGTATTTTCGTGAGTGTGTTTGTGGTTGCTTGCGTATCATTTGTCTTATTCTTTGGTTGTTGTTGTTTTTTTTTCTCATGCGTCATTTCCGAGTATCAATTCTATTCCTGACCAATTAGTGCAACGTGTAATCATGATTCACAGACAGGGATGTCGTTGAAGTATGTAGAATCCGTAAATCACAAGGAAGCAAAATCCACCCCCTACCTCCCGAAAAAAAACCCACCAGATTATATAGACACAGTGTCAAAAATGCAATACTTCAAATAATGTCATCATTGTTTATACTGCCGTGGCTATACAGCAAGATAACATATTTATTTTAAGTCAGTCTTTGTCCTCTGATTTGTCAAGGCCGGTGAAAGCGACAAAACATATTTTAACCATTAAAAACCTTTTCCCAACAAAGTCTAAGTACTTCCCTAGGGAAATAGTTAAAAAAAAATATCACGCTGCTGATATTGCGGCACTTTTGCTTCGCAAGAGATTTGACGTACAGTATGAATGGGCATCGCGGCGTCTTCACTTCGAGGGAGATTTCACATACAAATAAATGAGTATCGCGGGGTCTTCGCTTTTTATACACGATAAGACAGATAAGGTTTTTTACGTATACAACTGCATGGGTATCGCGCACCGCAGACCATGCATGCACTTGGCGTGTGTAAGTTTGTGCGCAGGAGGAATGAGCTTGTTTAATTGAGGTATCGGCCAACTTTACAGTAATGAAATCCAGTCAATATTCAGTCAGTCTTGAATTTATACTAGGCAATTGTTACAGGCACCAGTTAAACTATGTGCCTTCGGTGACTTCAACAGCACTATATTATATTCGGGGCTGCGCCACTCAGAAAATAGTGCTATTGAAGACACCTCATGCACATAGTTTTAAACAGAACCTCTCAGGTCTGGTACATTTGCATACGACATTTAAAAGAGAAGACAACTTCAGCAACAACATGAAATCATAAGCTGGAAAACATCCATATTCACAAAATTCTGAACAGTTTGAAAAGAATTCAGGACGTACTTCCACTATGAAAAATGTCCAGAGCTAAATGGATAACAATTGTTGTGAACATTTAATATAATCTTACAAAGGCTGAATTTTGTCCTCAAGTTCTCTTCCATGAATGCTTCGATTTGTGTGGTCATTTATGTCCGTGTTAAATCCATTATCAAGCATTCTTTACAGGTCGGATATCATTAATATTTTCCGAAAAGAAACCAGTTTTCCATTTAAGAAGGAAGTGAAGAGGAAGTAAATCTACATTCAAACATATTTGGTTATTACCCAAGACGTCCTGCAACACTTCAGTCATAAATATTATACACCATTAAAGGGTGTGTACAGTTCTGGTCGAGGTGGAGATTTAGCTTTTAACGTTTTGTGAGATATTCAGAAACCACTCTATGAGATGTCAAAGAGCATGCGATTCTAAGGGGTATCAAAAGTTTATTCGATGAAAATCGGTTTTGAAATGGCTGAGATATCCAAAAACAAGGTGAAACAAAGAGGTACTAATAAAGTTGGGGCATGTCGCCTTTTATTATTAGCACTTTTTTTGATATCTCAGCCATTTGAAAACCAATTTTCATCAAATAAACGCTGAATCCTTCTTAAAATTACATGCTCTTTCATATTTCATAAGAGGTTTCTCTTTATCTCACTTAGGAATGTTCAAAACACGAATCCCTACCTCAACCAGTACTGTACAGTCCCTTTAAGACGTTTTATGTGCCTACAAATGAGAGACAATCCCAATCTTTCAAACATTATTCTTTATAGTATGTAAGCCAATCTAAGCTTATGAGCAAACCTCATTTTCCACCGATATATTACTGTCATAATGATGGAATATAATCATACTACTTATTCGCATACAAACAATCTTACACACACACACACACACACACACACACACACACACACTTTTTTTAAATATAATTTGCTAACAAGCCCATAATAGAATATCTTGCCAAACATTTCATAAGAAGTAACATCATCCCCCTTAAAGATACAGTGTATCAACATTATTGTGAGTCTAGAGGCCTTTTTCATACAGAGTTAACTTTGATCATTTGGTCATTTGGCGAATCAAGATTAAAATCATTACTCATCGTAAGCCTGTTTCATAAAGATATTTACGCTAGATTTAAAGCATAAGTTTAATAGCAGATCGATCGATGACACCTATTTGAATTGCATCAACCGTAAGATAAATCTAACTGTCAATCTTTACGAAACAGGCCCCAGTGGTGATATTTCGTTCTTATATACCAGTCGAGCGCCCTCTATTCAGTGTTCTCTAACAAGTTCGCATTTAAATATTTAGAGAGAGAGAGACAGAGACAGAGGGTGAGAAAGGGGAGGGGAAGAGAGGGCGATAAAGAAGAATAAACAAAGAAGAAAAAAAAGGATGGAGAGGACACAAGAAATATAAGGATAATGAATATCTCCTGAATCTTCAATTTCGATTTTAATTCAAATTTCACTTCATTTTTCGTAAAGAACATGGACATTTCACTTTCGCTAGACTAAGTAACAGAGAATAAGATTTCAAAAGCAAAACAAAGTAAGCTGAGAAGAGAATGAAATAATCGTGAACCTTGTAGTAATCTTATTTACGTTGTCATGATAAAGATGAATAAATTGATAAGAATATGTGAGAAAACGGGGATTCTAGAATGACAGAAAGAGGGAGGAGAGAGAGAGAGAGAGAGAGAGGGAGAGAGGGAGAGAAGAACAGAGAGACAAACAGACAGACAGAGTGAGAGGCGGAGAGAGAAGAAGAGAGAGGTGGAAGGGGGATACTAATTGGGAGACCGCGGGAGAAAGGGAGAGTGGAACCGCAGAGCGTTGCGATATTGAGCTTGACTGGAATTTCAGGAATGTGTGGCATCCGTGCATACATTAGCTCTCCCTCTCTTTCTCTCTTTCTATCCCGTCTCAACTCTTTGGTGCATCTCTCGGACAGCATCACTCCAGTCAACCAGGAGCCAGTGAGCCTCTTCTCTAGTCCTGGATTACCATTTGGTTGGCGAAGAAGAATCTTTTAGAGGTAAGTTATATTGATTGAAAACTTTTGTATTGCTTTATATTGACCGATCGGTCACAATGTTGGTCTCATTTGAAATAGCATCTTTGAAGATGGTGATTGTCGCACAGTTTAATGTTACGTTAATGGCAATGATGACGACTTGCCACAATAAATCCACTGATGCAATCACTATGCTTCTGTGTACATCTTTGAAGAGAGTAGCAGCTTCCTTGCATTGTGCCTAAGACCGAAATAGATACGTGTTATCATAGTTACATTATTGCTAATTTGTATTGCTCAGGGTACATCTGAGTAACTTTACGTCAACATTACCAGTAACAAAGAATCACACGTACGTGGAGGGGATACGGTGGAAAACAGTTTTGCATCACATGGGCTAGGCTATATACAGGTCCAATCATCCTGTTCAAAACAACTCCTCCCCTCGGACTCCATGCTTAGCCCAGTGTATCATTGAGAGATGTTAATCCAGTATATGAATATAACTTCGTTTATTGGTGCCTTCTAAAATGTCTAAGTTTTGTAATGGGGAGAATGGACAAAGAGATGACTCAAGGTTGTTTCGTGTCACTGCTGTGAACTGGTCGCAGCTGG
The DNA here is from genome assembly GCA_033980235.1 of Diadema setosum. NCBI lineage: Eukaryota > Metazoa > Echinodermata > Echinoidea > Diadematoida > Diadematidae > Diadema > Diadema setosum. The sequence goes on from CM067071.1 coordinate 14,157,948, forward strand.
AGATATCCTGGGGACTCTGGTGTATTAATAACACAGAGCGAGCATGCGATCTTACTTTCCAAGAATAACCGTAAAAACAGACATCTACTGCTTCAGTATAGTATAATATAACCATGGTTATAATTCGTCTTATTCGAACCCTATTAAACTCCACGTTCCCTTTTCACCAGTCCTGTAACTATATTATAGATTCAAAATAACATGTCAAAACCATTACCATTTTCAAAGTGTAATGTTTCTGCGATTACATGTTTGATGATCTGCCAACGCATTACCTTATTAAACAAAGTAGCAGTGGCGTTATATATTTCGAGATACGAAAATTTGATTTTCTGAAAAAAAAAATGCTCCTCTTATCGTTTACTGAAAGTTGAAACAAATTAGGTCAAACGAGATTATGAAGAAAACTTAAGAAGAGCGTTTCTAAGGTGAATGTAATATGAGCAGTTTTCCAAAATCTATGCTGAAAAATATCTTTTGCAAAATTGAATAAGTGAACATTTTATCATTAACATATATATATATATATATATGTATATATATATATATATATATATATGTGTGTAAAATTTTCAGATCTGTTAATTTTTTACAAACTTGAATAAGTGAACATTTTATCATATAATATATATAGATTAATATAACTTTTTCAGATGTGTTAATTCTTTAAGGAAAAAATGACATGCCATGTGAAATAGAAGACAAATAGAAGAACACATTTTCACATTACTTTCATGGCAGCCTTATATTGGTTTCATTATATTTATATCAAACTAGATATAGGAATGGAAAGTCCTGCTTTCAACCGATACTGTGGAAGGATCTGTCTAACCGATTGAGACAACGCAATGCTTGAATGTTTATATCATAGAATAAATAGAATAAGTAAAAAAAAAAAAAAAACAAGCAAACCAATGACAATCTTAAAAGTACAAAAACAAAAACAAATATACGGGTTAACAGCAAAGACGATTTTTAACTTTGTATAGACTTTAGTAATAACGGATATATTTTTTCATCAATATAATGCTTACTAGTATTATTGAAGATTTGATAACAAAACGGTTTAATCGTCATTATAAAACATGATAGATCAAAGAAAACCATTCCAGCGATACGTCACTTATCATATAACAAGTTATATTCGTAAAGTTATGACCCGCAAAGTACTATTTCTTAATTTTTGTATAATTTTCTTTGATTTTAACAGCTTTGATGGCAAAGATCTCAAATGAGCAGGAATAGCATTAACTCGTTATGCAATCCAACTTTTCATACATATATATTGCAATTTATATGCTCTTCCGATCTCTTTAATCGATCCATAGAGATAAAATTATTCATGAGTGTTTTAAAACTTCAGGAATAGAATAGGAAATACGTATCTGGAGGGGGCGGGGGTGGGTAGCATGACATTAAGACTCTAAGACTCTTAAGAGTCTACATTTTCAGAAAAGTAACCCTGGTAGTCCCTTTCATATCGCACAGCGAATGAACACAGAATGATGCGCATGAATACACAGTAGAAACTGCAGATCAAACACTGTAATAAGTCGGTATCATTAAGTGCATCACACATACTTTTATTGAATAAAAAGCAGTGTGAGTTGCGTCACCAGAAACAAAAAAAAAAAAGACTTTATTGTTAAGATAGCCATATCACTGTAGTTGTGTTAGCAAAATCAGTTTTAGTTGGGGCAGTAGGGCTGGCTTTGGCAGAATAAATTGTTATAGCCTTTTGCGTTCAAAGCTGTAATGGAAAAATAACAGCCATATTATTCCTGATATTGTGAAGGACCAGCAAATGTAACCAAGTAGGCCTACTGCAAAAAAGCAATAACATGACAGTCCCGACAATTATTAAAAAACAAACAAACAAACAGTTACATTTAGAATAAAGGTTAATCCAAGTCATTTAATGAATCTTATTTATTGAGTTCGTCATCATTGTAATCGTCATCATCGTTATTTCTATAAATAGTACCACCTGGAATATTCGTATATTACTCGAATATTCGAATATATCACTTCAAAGTTTTCTATTCTCCAGTTTATGTCTTAATTATCATTGCATACATATAGGCCTATATATTGTACCATAATCTCTACATCATGGACATCTTTATAGGAAGAAGAGCGTGTACTTTTACATTTCGGTCAGGAATGCATCATTAAACATGCCGATAAAGACTGCCATGTAACCTCCAAATTAGGGCATACTGGAGTACTATGCGTATTGTGTGACCCATAGCCACAGCTGTCAGCGGCATAGATTTCGGAGTCAGTGCAACACTTTCGCATCGCAGGCGAAGAGATTATAAACCTAGTCTGGTTTTCCAGACACGCTGAACTTGAAGCTCCAGTTTCCCGCTATTTTGCTTCGTGCATTAGACATAGCTTTGTTGTTGATCCGGGCATCTTTGTACTGGTATTGCACGCATGGGGTCCAAAAACGAGATCAATTTCACGTCGAGACTGACTTTGAAAATTAGACAGAAAATCGAGGGGAAAAAAAGAAAAAGAAAAACAGGAAGCCTGAAGTTTCTTAAAACTTTGATAGACAAAACAAACTGAAAGTTGTGGAAAGTCATGCTATTTAAAAATGTTACATTTTTTTTTCATGACCTGATAATGTTATCGAGTCAAGATTATTAAATTGGCTAAGTTGCATTGACAAATCTTACCCAACTTTGTTTTATAGGGAATACACGAAACGAGAAAATGTGTATTCATTTCCATTAAAAACGTTTTATGTTATGAATATTGTTATGATATATTGCATGGAAAACCTTCTCCTGGGTTACAGGTGACATGAGATGCATTTTCAAATAACAGAAATGCCGGATTAAAAATATGACTTTCTACTTTCTACTTTCACAAGTATAATACGAGGCTTTTTACGTAAGCATTCCAACTGTGTAACATTTACTATTACCTCTCCCTCTCTTTCCTCTATTTATCTTTCATGATCATTCTCAGATTTACTGGCACTGATTCACCAGCACCATTCCAAATATGTCAGACCACGAAGGCGAAGCGTAAGTTGCTTAATATCTTTTCAATGAGAAAATACTTTCTAGATTTTGCAAAAAAATGATTTCCCACCATTTGCATCCTTCCCGAATGTATCTTTCTCGATGGATAGATGTGCATTGCGTACCCTATGCAATGGAAATGATTATAATGTAGGAGCTGTCATTGCTTGTTGATTTTACTTGCTGACAGAAAAGTATTTTTGAGCTCTTTGTTTGTGCATTTGATGCATTACCGAAGTTGTTGTTGTTTTTTTGCTTAAAGTAGAATAAAACTCAAATAAAATGATTGAATGAATGCAGCAATATTAGTAGAAAATGGCTAGACGAGAAGACTACATCGTCATTACATGACAACAATATAAAGATGATTGAAGAGATTTCAGTATATTTTCTATTTTCTATGGGATAACGAAAGAGCCCTTGGCTTACCTCTTTCAGAAATCATGGAGAATGATACTACCCTTATAGTATACCTTTGCCCAAAAAAATTATTTTTGATATATGAAAGAGACACATTTCAGTAGTCCATTGCACTAACTTTCAGAGAAAAGGGGTCATTAATTAGTGAAAAAATGCATCTAAACGTTTCTAAACACAATGGGTCTGGGAGGCAAGACTACAGCAAACCTATTGTTTGCAGTGGGTTACGGAACCACAGCGGTTCCTGAATCTCCCAGACACAGTGTGTGTGGAAACTTTCAGATGCATTACATGTATTTCACTAATGAATGACCCATTTACTCTGAAAGATGGTGCAGTGGATTACTGAAATGTGTCTCTTTCACATATCAAAATGATTTTGAGGGCAAAGATACACTTTAACATTATATCTGTTAAAAGTTGAGGGAATGTCTACTTTCGTTAAAAGAAAGAAAGAAAAAAAAAAAGAATCTGAAAATTCTGTACAGGTATCTACTTTAGCCGAAGTCGTGCATTGACGTCGCGAACTATTTTAGTCTTCTCATCCAGTAACGACAGTACCGAAACTTTGAAAGTTCATAACTTTTGAAAGGATTGTTCGTTTTTCCTCAATCTTCAGCCATGTGAGCTATTGATATTGCTGCAATCATGAAAACCCCTAGTATTTTGGGTTTCAATTCTCCTTTGAGTTTAAACAGAGCGATTTTGTTTTGACTGCGTTTGTCTCCTGTGACCTGGGTCTTATTAACCAGAAATGCGACTGTCTGCAAATTTACCCAATACTTCATCATGCAATGCGATTTTTCAACGTTTAACAGGCCAACACATTATTTTCTTTGTCTTTTTTTGTGTGTGTAATGAGGGTTGGGAATACATAAATTCAAAAAGAATGTGATCACGGTGGTTTTGAGTAAACATCTAAAGGACAGTGGTTTTCTCAAGCTTTCTCATTCAACAGAGTAAACACAAAAACAAACAAACAAACAAACAAACAAAACAAAACAATTGTGTAGTTGCATGATTCGCACGAGGAATGTCAATGGTATTCCGACTGACTTACCGTAACTTTGACACGAAGGTTCTGGAATATTCAAAAATATTATCTTGAATAAATTATTACATCGACAAAGATCGACTGGTCCACACATAAGTACGATCTATCGTTATAAACTTCATACGTACAGCCATGTTTTTAGCAAGCTTCTTGATGATCAAAACAAGTGCACTTTATTTTTGTCTCGACATACTCTTTTCCCGCGATCTTTGGGCATTCCAAATTTTATTTTGCCACTTTTATGAAAACCTGCCCGGGTGAAATAGACCTTAAAAGTGTAATGGGATTCTCAGACGCTATATAGTTATGAGATAACGTTCCGCGTATTTCTCCTTTTTTCTCTCTTTTTAAATCGACATAAAAAGATCAATCGTTAAAATCATCGACATTCTTGCAAATATATATACATAAATTATATATATATATACATATATAATATATTAATGTATATACATATATATATAGTATTTGGAATCAGCTTCTAAGCTTCTTTCGTTCTTTCCTTTGTTTTATATTGCCTTCACAAAATGTGGTATAAAGACGAAAACAAAAAACACACTCAGTGAAAAGTGAAGTTTTGATGATTATCACATGATTATTGCACAATCAAACAAAGAATAAAGTAAGACTTTCTTTACAAAATCAATTTAAAATGTTAGAAAGTCATAAAACTTTAGAATTTCACAAACTGTTTTTCTTTCTGTTGCGATTTTTGTCACAATCACGCATCCAAAATTTGATGGTTCGATGACGTCATGTCATGGTCATGACCTCACGTCAAGTATCCAATTCGTCCATCGACATGATTAAACAGCAAGACTAGTTAGATTCGTCTTATAAGATCGTTCCAACAGTGTTTTCTTTTGTCTTTGTAGAACTTCGTAAATGGAGGAATGTGCTTATTCGTTTATAAACGAAAAACATTATGTCACCTTCGTCAAAAACTACACATGGGAGAGTAAGTAACTGGATGAAATTATCACCTCAGTTAGATTCACTATGTAATCGTGACCATATTTTATAAATGTCCTAAATTTTGGTCTGAGTTTAGAAAAACCAATCTGCTTTGTTGAAGTCAACTCAAACGTATAGGGAGGTGATTAAAGCTCAATATTTGTGTATTCTTCGTTCCGAATGTGACTATGGTGTGCTCGTGAAAATAGCACATTCTCACAAGATTATGCTTCTTGTTTCCATGGTAACAGAATGACAGAGGACGAGAAACAGCTGGCGGAGGAGAAGGTTTGAAATATGGTGGAGTGATAATAGATGGATGAATAGATAGATGCGTAGATGGCACTTATAGTGTAGCATAACCCAAATAACATGTCCTGAAAAAAAAAAAAAAAATATAAGAATAACACCCTTTAACGACTTGACATGCTGTAGCTGGCTTCGTCTGTGCAATGTTTGTCGTAGGTTTATTTGTGTTGTGGAAGTGCGTGTGTTTTAAGGACTGCTGACAGAAATAAAGCAGCAATTATCATAATCACTTGTCATTTTATTCCATTTTCAATAATGACTAATGGTGATACATGTAGTTTGAAGGAAGATATAGTCCTTGAAACAAGGGTAACTAGTTTAGCAAGACTAAAAATGAAGAACCGGCCGGTAGCTGGCGAATATAAACATGCTCATTCAAATCAAAGCAATACTGTCATTTCAACTGTATACACTCACAACTAGACTAAGGTAATGTTTAGAACGGAGATAGCTTCCTTTTTTTCTTACAGCAACCCACCCCACGACGAACATGCACACACGCTGCGTTAAAACTGCGCGAAACTATTTTTTCATGAATAATGATTTTTTGGTCACTGTTTTGAATCTATAATATACGTAAGAAGTTGCCCGGACATCCATTCCAGTGCATAGCTTTAATTCTCTGCCGACAAGCTGATACTGTAACTATGGGGCGCCAAGTGTCGCATGGCCTTTTTCGTTACGAAATCAGTCATTTCCTCGACGAAATTGTTCATTTTGTTACAAAAGGACTGTAGATCGTCGACGAAATGTTCATGTCGTTACGAAATGGCCATTAAGTTCGTCGATAAAATGACTGTACAAAGTTACGAAATTAATAAATTTCGTCGACGAATCAATCATCATTACGTAGCTAAAGAGACCATGCGAGCGACACTTGGCGCCCCATATGTAAAAAAAAAAAAAAAAAAAAAAAAAAAAATCAAAAAATCAAAAAATCCGTGCACCATGTTTAAAGACATCGTGAGGGTACTGTGCAATAGGACCACGGTAATGCAAATTTAATGCAAAGGAGGACCTTCATGTAAAAATCGATAATTTTTGTTATCAAGACTTGTTTATAGTTTACAGAGAGACGTGTGATGCGATGACGTCATCATCCCTGCCAATATGAGTATTTTGAGGACTTGCAACTTATATCACTGACTTTTAACTCAAAGTTTAAAACAGAATCTATAAATATTCGTTAATTTAATTCCGCGTCTTACGAAACCTCTTGTATAACTATCTTACTTTGTCCATTGTGTGACATAACAACATCATTTTCGACACATTATTTAGTTGCGACACTGACAAAGTTGTTTTTTCTACATTCCTTCATGTGAAAGGAAAATTGTATGGGAATCTTTTGGTGATGATAAGTACGCCCTACTGTGTTGTTCTTGTTATATGTCATACCCTGCACATTGCGTCACATATAACTTGGCTATCAATGCAACGCAATTGTTGATTACAACTAATGGAAATGCATGCAGTAACGACATGGAACTGTATTGTTATTATTGTTATGCCTGCTCTCCTACCTGATAACCTAAAAACGTCGTAACAGTGTCTGTGTTCGTCGTCTTTAATATACACTTAACTGTAGTTGAAACGCTTTCTACATACAATGTACGTGCTTTGCGACATCTGTAGCTTTGGCTGTAAAGGCTGTATTCAAAGGGCACTGCTGAAGTTGTGCATGCTCAGCTGATGTAAAACGCACATTTAACGATGTTACCAATGAATATGCATGACGTAATTACGATTTGCTGAGACTGTGATGTTCACCATTCTAAATGTCTGTTTCTTCAATGTGACGAACAGTTTTATATTAGCAACCTGATATTGACCTTTTCTCGTCACAATGCTTTCTTGTTTCTGAAAGATGATAACATCAAATAGAAGCTTTAATTTGATCAGGTTTTATGAATACAACGGTTAGCGCACATGACCAGATCGTCAAAGCCAAGAGGGTTTAATGACAACCGTAAATTTAAAGCTAGAGTTCAAAGTATGACTTTTCATGGTATATGATGATAATGATTATGAAAGCTATGAATGATATGGGAGATGATAACAAAAATGATTATTATCATTGAAACAATTAATTTGCTTCTATCAATGTTCTCGTTGACCATCAATTGCTATTATCATTGATTTTCACTGTGAGTTTTTTTTTTTTTTTTTTATCATTATGGCGACTGTCATCATTAGCATCGTTTTACCATCAGTCTCATCAGAATCCGCTTTCCTGATCAGGTAAAAAGGGCGACGAAAATCAGAAAACAAATTATTATCATGTGGTTCTTTTTTTTTATCCGTTTTCTGTAAAGAATCAAGCAAGCAGAAGATACTTACATACATATAATATTTCTGTTTCTCCTCTTCCCCATTCTCTTGGGCAAACAGAGGCTGGAGTTCCTGGCGGAGGTGGAGGCCGCTCGAAACGAGATTAAGAAGGTCATCGAGCAATACGATGTGGAGATTAGCACCCTACAAGAGAGACGGGTACGACAGCCATTATACTCATTTTTGCGTGGTCTGCGTGGTTGAAAATGATGAGTTTTAGAAAAGAACACTCGTCAATGTATAAAGACAGATAAAAGAGAACTATTAGTGAATGAAAATGCGTGTTCGAGATAGGTAGAAAGAGAGCAGATGAATAGACTGACCGGTGGATAGATATAATTATGGATTGATATGATATTGATATATATTATGGAATAAATGATACATACATACATACATGCATACATACATACATAAATACATGCATAATTTATTCATGAAATATTACATATACGACACACAGATACCCGTGACTGTGAATATATTATTCACGATTAATACTAATTACATTATGCAACAGTTCGTATGTATGATTCTTTGCTTGACCTTGATTAGGTCTGAGTTTATTGGAAAAAGAAAATGAAATGTCAGAAAATTGATAAATTCGTAGCTTTATTAATGTATGCGTAAGTATCATTAAGGACGTGAAGTATTGATATAAATACAATCTTTTAGTCTACATCATTGATAAGATCAGTCCAACATATCAAAATATGGTCTGAAAAGAGTCGTAATCTCACAGATAATGTGTTATAAAAACATGAGGCTTTAAGAAACTAATAAACAAAGAAACAATTGAATATGTTTCAAGTTGGTTTGGAAGAAATTATGTCATTTTACTATGTATAATATGTGTGTGTAAAAGCTTTTCTTTCTTCTGAATCACCCTTTTCATCATTGTAACTATCTAGACACGTTTGCATTTCTGCTGGAAAATATCAAATATTTTTGATAATAGACGTGCTATGAATTTCTAATTATTATTTATATTATATAAATATTTTTCCTGAATGTTATTGCTTGTGGGTTGTTTTCTTTTTTTCCCTCCCGGTTTTGTGCTAAATTTCTTGTTCCACGTCGAAGGCGAGCCGCAAAGCCGAGCAGGCGATGTGGTTGGAGAAGATCAAGAAAAACGAGGAGGAGCGCCGCCAACGTCAAGAAGAGGAGAACCGGCGCCTGCGCGAAGCTGCTGAGCAGAAGAAACGCGAGCGGGAAGAAAGACGTCGGGCCATGCAGAACCCGAACAAATTCCAGCCGGTTATCCAGGTAAAAAAAAAAAGAAAAAAGAAGAAGAAAAAAAAAAAGATCATATTTCTGCCTTCCTTAGTTCCCCCTCTCTCTTCCTTTTGTCATTTTTGATGTAATAAGCGGCCGGACAATTCGATAGTTATATCGATACATTGATGAATACAGCTATTATAAAATGGCCCTTTCTTAATTAATAGCGTATAGAGATCTTCTGTTGCATTATCTGCTCTGGCTTGGTCGATCAAGTTCCGGGGAAAGGTTCCTAAAGAAACATCATTTTTGCGTCATTACATGTGCATATTTGAATTAAATTACATTTCCAATGGTGAGTAAAGTTTATATAGAACTAACTGAATTCATTTAATCTGTCAAAAACGAAAAAAAAAAGTGCAAGAAAAATATAACTTTAATCTTCTGAAATGTTTTTTCTAATTGAGGAGCCAGTTATCCATTTAGAAACTAACAGGCTTTTAAAACTAAATAAACCATGGCAAGTCAGTGTGACGAAAAAAAAAAATGTTCTAATGAAAAATGAGGCCTACTAATAAACTATACAAAAATTGAAATATAAGACAATCAACCCAGAAAAAATGTTGTAGTATTCAAACTCTTGCAGGCTTAATTACATCAAAAATTTATCATCTGCACTGTTCGGGTCTCAGATTTTTCAGACCGAAGTAAAACTAAAGATTCCCAGGAGAGGAGGTAAAAAGAAAACGTTCGAAGGTACAATCAGCTTCAGTTCAAACTGGTCCAACAGGCTAGCTGATATATTTCAGCAAATGATTAATTCTAAGTGGGTTTATGACCTGCTACATGGATATTTATTGAAACGTAGAATAACATTGTCATATGACACTGATAAACTGAAAACACACACACACAAAAAAAACCCCACCCCATCAAACATAGCGAAAGAAATAGTGACCTATGTATACATCACGTAAAACAAGTAGGTGAAGAAATAAACAACAAATCATTGTTACAAACTCCATGAAGATTGAAAAAGAAGTAGATAATCTTTAAAGAACAGCAACAAATCTTAACAACGGTTTCATTTTCTTTTTCTTTTTCTTCCGTTTGTTCAAGGATGAGCGCGTGCGCTTCGCCAAGATGACACCTGCCGAACTCGCCAAGGAGAAGGAAGAAACGCTCGCCAAGCGCGTGCCGACACTCGACCCCGAGGCAATGACGTCGGACGAGGTCATGCGAGAGATCGCTCGGGAACTCCACGCAAAGATCATGAAGGCCTTTGGAGCCCTCTTCGACCTCCAGGAGAAGGAGAAGCGCCAGAAGTATGACGTGAGTTATTACCATGGCAACTCGCGACTCCTAGAGTCAGAGAGCAAGTAATATATGGTCATCACACTCTGAAATGCCCTGTACGAATAAGTAAAAGGTAAATCGATACTCGATGGTGATGATGAAAAAGTATGCTTCGGCATATTGAAAAAAAAAATAATATACGTACTTTCCATCAGTAAGGAATGTCTGCAAAAAGCCTGTATGTGCAGTAGTAATATACCGGTCAGTATTTACTTTTTTGTCTGTTTATCTATTTTATTTCATTTTATTTTATTTTATTTTATTTTATTTTATTTTATTTTATTCATCTATCTATCTATTTCACTTTATTTTTTGTTTTGTTTTGGAACGGTCCCAGATCCTAGAGTAAAACGATTTTCTATTTCTTGTAGACAACTGAAAAACTGTACTGGCCAACAGCGCTCATAAATGTGCATCTAACGCACCGTTTCCGGTAAAGAAGAACTTTGATATTACAGTTTAATATCCGCTGAAGTAATCACATATTCAGTACTACACTTTAGAGTTATTTTTGTCGACCTTAGCTCTTTTTGTCACAGGAACTTTGCACAGTGCGAACAACACTACCAGGCTTTCTGGGCTAATCGACGCTCAAAACACATTGGTTAGGAGATTGCGTCTTTGTTCGATTCAACGCTGTCACTCATGAGTCGATATGATTTGAATTTATTCGAAACTTGCGGTCAACAACATCATAGTTTCATGATGTCAAATCCATATCCAGAGTAAAAAAAAAGTGTCACTTCACAAGAATGATTAAATCTATAAGTTGATAATATTTTGATCTTGTCGCCTAATCACACGTACGGGTATGTAGTCTGATTCACTCAGCACATCACGATGACTATAATTATCTCTGTCATTTCTCACACAGATCAATGAACTGACTTCTAGGATCGATGCCATCCAAAAGGACAAGTAAGTCACAATACTATATCAGAATTGACTGGCGTTGCCTTTTCTTCATTTTACCTTTTTTTTTTCTCTATAATTCTTTCTTCTTGTATTTCTTGTGCTTCTTCGGTCACATGAATTTGAATATTGCTCATTTCAAAATACATATACGACGGTATAATATTGATACCTGCTTGATAGTCACATATTATTGTATCTTTTACTTTCAGGCTGAAAGCCTCACTCAATGCAGAAGGGAAGATCCAGAAACTCAATATCCCCTTCGGGGTGAGTAAAAATTGCCTCATCGCATGTCAACACCCTAACACCCACACTCATCAAGGAATACTATACAACATGATATGATATGTGATATGATATGATATGATACGATGTGATATGATGCATCACTAGTATAATAGTATAATACAATATAATATAATATAATATATCCGATATATTATAATGTAATATAACATGATACCATATGATTTGATATGATTTAAGATTATAATTATAAAATATAAAATGTACTATAATATGATGTTATGTAATATAATAATAGTAATGAATTAATGTAATTTACTAGTAGGTCCTATAATATAAAGTACATATCCAGGGCTGCCAAAAAAAAAAAAAAAAAATCATTAGTAACTGGAGTGCTATTTCAATAATAGGTAATGATTGTTCCCGTATCAGGGATAATTTTGTATTCTTTTGCTTGGACTAAAAAACAGGTAATTTTTCATACATGCCAGCTCTCCTTTTCACAAGATAACATGGCTCTAAGCTATGATGGCGGGGCTTCAAGAAAAACAAGGGATACTATTGTATATCTTTGACTGTCATCGTAAAGATCACTGAAGAATGAACTACAGCACTTATTTTCAAATCCATACCGTCTCCGTATCGTGCTGCAATGAATCGACACAACCGTGGCATTGATAATTAGTTGAAATACAAATAAATTTTGTTCCTCCTCGTCACCAGTACAGCTGACACCTCTCCCTCCTCGCTCTTCTGAATTTGTTTTGTTCCTCCCTTCTCGTCCTCCTTATCCTCCTCTTTCCCCTCCTTCTTTATATTTTTGTTACTCATTTCGTTTCTTCTTTTTTTTTATTTTGCTCCTTCACAATTACCCATTTTCCTCCAATTTCTCCTCCTCTCCTGACCCCCTCTCCCGCATCATTTTCTTCTTCTTCCTCTTTCTCTTCCTCCTACTTTTCCTTCTCCTGTATCTAAATTCTGACATCCAGGAGGCAGCTGCCGAATAGGGGCTGAAGTAACCTCACCAGTGAGACTGGGACCCGAACAAAAAGTGCGTCACTTTTTGTTCGGCGAGTCGTGATCGTTGACATCGCTCCTCAGCAGCAAAGAAGCGATCGACGTCCCTGTCGAGGTCGCGTCCCTTCTATACCCGACACTGCACCAGTATCAACAGCTACGAGAAAGCGAAACTTGCCATTCTTTACAAAATAAAACAGAGCAAAACAAACTCTCTTGTGTTAGACGTAGGTTGTCAACTGTATAGGCAGCAAAGTACATTCTATGCCATCACTATGATATCCAATTATCGAAAGCAACGGTCATTACAATTTTAAGGAGGAATAAGGGTTTAAGAAGCTGTATGAAAAAAAGGCAGAAGATATTCAAACTTGTAGTGCATCAATATCAGTAACATATTGAATCTTAATGATAAAAATATTTGCAATGAAGTGGTTTCTTTTAAGGTTTGGCATGTTTGGGGTGGGGATGATCTCTTTTCCCATACTTTTCTGTGCAAGTGTGTCATTATCCAGAAAAAAAAAAATACTCCTAAAGAATAAGATGAGCTGATTATTGCATGAATCTAGTGAACCTACAGCTGTATTTGTATCTTGTTTTCATCTCTTTCCGATCATTAAGTAAAGATAATTCATTTGATTTCGTCATTCTTTGAATGTACAGGGCATTTTGTCTTTCCCGTGATCTGTTTAAGTTGGAAGTATCAACATTGTCATTTTTGTTGTTTTGTATGTATTGTTTAGCAATGTGTATCAGTTTGTACTTATACATGATAACCCTTGAATTTTTCACACTTTGAGGTTTTTTATTGTTTGTAGAATAACCGATTTCTTTTGTAAACGTAGTGAAATAAATGAATCGTGTGACACTACTCATGCTTATCAATGTCTCCGTTGTAAATACCACACTAGCTGATAAGAGTTCGTATCTGAAAAATTGTTTCTGTTATTTCTCATTCTCTTCTGTAGAGAGGCAGAGCGCAAAATAGCAGCACTTAACGCCATAAGTTGTACAGAGGCAAGGCGGTTTTGGTTGGTGAGCCAAAAAAAAAGAAAAAAAGAAAAAAGAAAATGTGTCGAAAGTTATCAAAACCCGTTGAAGACGAGTCCCGAGTATTCTCGTGTCCATGGGAATGCATGTTGTAGCAAAATCAGTCCGTCCTCAACGGGTTGGGAACGGAGTAAGTGGGTTATACCGATACAACAGAGGCAAAGAAACTGTATAACTTTACTGTATAATACCCAAGTGAAAAGTATCATTGTTTCGACGTCTGCAGAAGTGGCAAGGTTTGCGAGTAGACGGCCGCAGAAGTCAAAATCGTCATTCTCAATTCCAGTCTTCGAAATCTGTTCTCGTTCCGATTGAAGACTAGGATTCAATATTGACGATTCGGCAGAGAAAAGGTGAATACATATTCAAATAAATTCGATATTTTACTCGCCTTGGCAATAATGACAATAGCAGGGTGTAGGTGATGATGTTTGGGCACGCGCAGTAGTTTCCGTAAAGATGAAGTGAATAATGGTAGCAATAAAGGACTTTTAAAGAAACATTTCTCATAGAACAACTTCGTCCTTTTTGTTTTTCACCGGCAAAACGCTACATTGGGTTCTTGTTTGTTATGTTTTATATCTACTGACAACGAACAAAATGAACCAGTGGTACTAAGGTGTATTCAAATTTTGGTTCCAATGTATTTCTTTTACAACCCGTAAAAGAAACGTATGCTTTTGACGCCCTATTGCACGCATTATAGGTACCAACGAATATGTGACTATCATCATTATTAACTTCACTTGCACTGACAGCTCACTGAAAAAGTATCAGAACAATGTTGCATTGCGATACAAGACGAAAGAAGCCATTTCATTTTGAGTAAATTGTATAATACGTGAGACAATACATCCGTCGTTGTTTATAGTTGTCATTATGTTGATGAATTGCCAACTTGTTGATAATGCTCACACTCCACTATTATATACTGCAAAACCACAAACAATAAATTTTTGTACTTCCTCCACAGCTGTCAATACTGACTTGATAATAAAGAATCGGATACTAATGAATAATAAATAACAAAATAGTTCAAATAATGATAACAATGATTATTGTTATGATTATTGTTACCATCATCGTAACGATAAAAGTAATTAAAAAAATTGTATGTTTTGCTAGGCTTCTTGGCTTTAATAAGTTTACATAATGTACCACACCACGCGAATTATTTGAGACTATACTTTGTCACCATCATGGAACACACGAGTGTCCTCTAGGCGCAAATCTAGCACTTGCACCCCTTGCCTGGCTGTTAAAGTCTCGAATAAGACCCTCTGTGCGGATTATCATCCTAAATAAAGCCAGATCACTGTCGGTGAGGGGCTCTAGTCATAGGCTAATCCGGATAGTCATTCTTGTAACGTGGATATAGGGAGGGACGTTTTGGGGGTAAATCGTCTTCCTCAAAGACCACACGTGCCACGGCGGGATTCGAACCCTGAAGCTTTTCTTCTCAATTATTTCCTCTTTGAAGCCACAATGGGCCTTCACAGGACCCCAACACCTCCTCATCCGTGACGTGACAATCAGCAGAACTATGGAAGCTTACATTGCTGTAATATCTCATTGATTACATCATTTTCACAAGGCTATTTAGAACAATGTGACGAAAAAAAAAAAAAAAAGAAAATTGTATAGGGCCCTACATTCTGTGCTCGTGAATGTGTGACTTCGATGCATGGAAATTATCAGCAACGCTTCGATTGGAGGTCCATATTATTACGCAGTTGACCCTTGTTATTACCTGTGTGTGTGTGTGTGTGTGTGTGTGTGTGTGTGTGTGTGTGTTTACCCAACTCATTTATTTACACATATGTACTCAAACTCTAATGAAAATCATTACCACCTTACTGAATTTTGACAATCTGACAGCTTCACCAAGTCTTGTCTGACATAGCACCAAGTTTAACATGAGAAAGTGAATCTATGTTTTCAACAAGATACTACATTCGCACTTGCCCGATTGTCCCGAGCAAGTGAAAATAAAAGTCAGGCAAGTGTTTTGGAACAACGAAAAAAAAAAATGCTTGCCGAAACTAGGCCAACAAACGTTATGAAGTCGCCTATTCATTTTTTTTTTTCACCCCCACCACCCCACTAAGTCATCCGTACAGAAGTCCAAACATAATGACGGCTTAATGATGCACAGCACTTCGATTTCATTTCATCAACTTTCCAACACATTCGTGAAGAATTCGTGAATGAACACCAATACTCAAGCCAAATCGAACCAAGTTTGTCAATGTGTGCAATGATTTTGCTTGACTTACAAGTGATTTTCTATATCATTTTCATACATTTTTTTTTCTACTTTCTTTGTGGACAAGTAAAATTAATTCTCGGAAAAGCGTTCTGCAACAATTTGAACATATGTTTAACGAACGGTGAAGTGGTGAAAAATAAAAGAAATGAAAAGAAAAAAAAAAACTTACGTAGCACCTGGTTCTCAAGCAAAGGAAATGAATGGATTAAAGTAAATTGTTAAATCAAATTCAGTGGGGGAAATAAAAACAGTACAAACAACCAACAATATGATTGCATTTGATGCCTAAATGGAAGAGGAAAAGGAAGTGAGTAGGTTCATTAAGGACACTGGTATACACAATTTCTGATGAAACGTCATGCAACTGTATAAACACATAATTATTGTACAATGTACTCTTGAAATCGGACGCATGACAAAGTGTAGTATAGAAGAAATTCAATTAGTCTTATCTTTTAATCAATAATGACAATACCATTTCTGGTAAACTATAAAATCCAATGTTGATAAAAAACAATGATTGGCATGAGTTGCAACATATAAAGTGGCAACCACAGTTCAAGTACAGACAGCACAAAAACAAAATAGTACTCATGAAATATCAAGAAATCATCAAAAACGATTACACTCAACTCAACCCTACATAAATATACCATCACATGCTCTAACACCCACATATATATTGTAAATGTATACGAGGATTTCTGAAATACTACAAATTGGCTGGCAGCTTTTTTCCCCTCTCTCTCTCTCATGATGAACAAACTGGTGATCGAACCACTCATGAAGTCCTATGATGACATGACAACAACAAAGATCCATTTTACTGACCAAACAAATAGATGCACGTGATTTCAGCTGTACAGTCTTGACATGTTTACATAATATATACAAATAAAATTTATATTACGTAAGTTTAGATGACACCATGACAGTACAGCCTACTTGTTATGACATAATGATGATTGAAATTAATACCATTGTCACTTTGTCCAGAGAATGAAATATGGATGGGTAATTGCACAATCCAGAAAGATTTCATGAATTTTCTCATTATAATAATAATGTACTTCTCCATCATTGGACATGTTTACGAGCCTGTTTTTGTGAAGTGGTGAATGAAAATTTTAAGTGGAGGTGTCATCGTCACAAGAATATTTCAAGAATATCAGTGTTTTTCCAGTTCTGCATGATTGCTTTTGATTGATATGGGGAAAAATCTGGCAGGTCATTAAACAATTATGCCAACCATTAAAAGAAATAACAACACAGCAAAGAACTCAAAAAAGCAACAAACAGTTTTTTTTTTTTTTTGGTTTTGTTGTTGTTGTTGTTGTTGTTGTTGTTTTTTTTACAGTTACATGTAAGGCTGTATTTCATTGCTGTCTGTAATTGGTCTTTTAGTAGTCTTGGTCAGAAATCCCACCGCAAATAAAAGATGCAGCAAATTACCTCTTTATGTAACAGATAGGTCACTTTGCAATCTTATCTTTGCAGTTCCCTAAAATATTTGCAGATCCTTTAACTTCTGAAGTTACATAAAAAAAAAAATTGTATCACTGATCACACATCTAAATTTTGTAAGGGGGGGGGGGGGTCTATGGAGAGGCCTGGTATGCTTCACTTTAACATACTACTGGATTTCCTAAACTACTCCTAAGAACAATGCACAGGGTAAATGGAATGACAGTTTGTGGAAAGTGTAAACATAGATAAAACAAATGAAGTAAGGTGACATGTTGCATAAAAACCTGCTACATCTCAACGACGGCAAAACTTTATTCTCATCCTAACACAGCACACCCTATTTCAGTGATTTTGCTCTGAATCCTAGCACATTGATAGGCCAATACTTCTGAACCACAGCTACGAACAAACAGACCCCCCCCCCCCCTTTTTTGTGTGTGTTAACTTTCATTAAAATTGCCCTGCTCTTCAGTAGTTGTCATGAAAATACGGCACTGGTTTCAGCTATATGACTGTCATTCAACAAAAAAATATAAACAAGACCAATTGTTCACGGCATTTCCTTCCAAAACTTTGAAACAATACCAGTTCCCTTCTCAGAAAACAACAACCAATTAATAGTGAACAGACTAATCTACAAGCATCAAACAATAAATATTTTGTTGTTGTTTTTCTATATATAATTTTAAGCTCATGATATGAAACAAGAAGAGAAAATTGATTTTGCTTGAAAATTTGATATCAACAGATAACATGAATATCAAAGTGCAGTTAATGACTTTTCATTTTTCTGGCACGGTGGACTCCCGTTATAACAAAGTCCTCGGGACAGGCAGTTTTCTTTCGTTAAATCAAAGTTTTGTTATAACCGAACAAATAAACACTAAAAATACACAGAGCTGAAAATGTTTCAGTCTGAAATTTTACTTCGTTGTAACCGGAATTTCCTTATAACCGTGCTCATTATAATCATGGGAGTGCACTGTAATTGGACAACATATTGGAGATGAAGTCCATCACTATGGCAACAGACCCAGTGGGCCACAAAATAAAGCTAATGAGCCACTGGTTGATCAGGCGACTGGGCTACCTAGAAGAACTTCCGCCAGAGTGCAGTCAGTAATATCAACTTGTGACTAAAGTAAACAAAACATCTTAATGACATCTGCAGCATTTTGACTGTAGCAGCATAATAATATACTCAAAATGACTGTAAATTGTGGCTCAATGGTAATAACTCATAGTGGCAGAGGCGTAATCATATTAGGGATGAGCACATCCCATCTTGAAAGTGGACAACCATTACATAAAGATCAACAACATAACAGGAAAATTATCTACGCAAGCGTACATGCAACTAAATACTAATTTATTTCATGAAAATGTATGATGTACACACATCACAAGCCCTGTTGTCTGGTCAGGTATGTCTTCATAATTACGAGACCCCAATTGTCACGCATTGGCTGCATGAATATGACGCCTTGAGCATTTTAACGTTTTGAGTATACCACAACTTTAACATTTTCTGCCCATTTCAAATACAACTCAGGCACAGCTAATTTGCAAATTGAGACGATCTTTATACTCTCTTGTAAAGAAAAAAGAGATACAAAAAGTTTTTGTGAAGCTTCCTTTAGAACTGGGGAGATTAAGCAGCTGTGCCAAAGTACTGAGTTGAATGCAAATTCAAATGCCAAAGTTGAAATGAATTCAAAGCTGAATGCGAAAGTTGAATGCCCAGTGGAATTTCAGTTTACCAACGCTGTGCTTTGTTCGTCGATTGCCACAACGTAGGCTGTAGATCTTCACTTGGCAATCAGCTCAGATGACGAGAAAATAATTTGTTAATGAATAGAGATTAACTAATCCCCCTCATCCCTACTGTGTCACCCTGCCTTCCTGTTGGACTGAAGCACATTGCTACGGCGTACACTTGATTGGTTTTGCTAACTTTACAACTGGGTCAAATCTGGATGGAATTTACTAGATAATGATGAAAAAGCTTGACAATTGAATGGGCACCACAAGAGTTATGCTAGAGTCACACACGACCCAGGCACAAAACGGATTTGATCCGGGTGAAAATGAGCCGGATTAGTCCCGGAACGGAGGGCAAGTTATGCTCCAGTCACACACAGCCGGATTTCGAGCCAGGTCCATAAGGAATTAAAACCGTATCATTCCAGTTTGAGCCGCCATAGAGACCTGTATTGACCCATATGTAAACCTTGTCATCATCCGTTGCATGAAGGCAATGCAGTATACAGTACGGCAAGGGACCATACGGTTTTATGCTGCAGGTTGCAGCAGGTCGATGTGAGTCAATGCAGTTTGAACAGGGTCAATTCGGATATCAATACGGAATTGAAATCCGTGAGAAAATTTTGAACACGACCAAAAAATTGTCAATGCTGTATCGTAGCCCCCGGAATCCATCAGGGTCTCTACAGATCGAATCGGGACGATACAGTTTTGATTCCTTATGGACTCGGTACGAAATCTGGCCGTGTGTGACTCTAGCATTAGTGGGGTAATTGTATTTCATCCAGATGATGCTTAGCTTTCAAAACTATGGTAAAACTGAGATGGAATTTGATATTATATTTTTTTTTTCTTCAAAGAATTTCAAATTTGTAAAAACATCACCTTACCTCTGATAAAATTTCCACCAATCATGCCCAAACTGAGTGTGAATTGCTTGTGAATGAAGCAATTCTTTTAATGAATTCCTTAATGAAAACAGAAGAAAAAAAATTGATTAAACCAAACATTCTTTACAAAACGATGGATACAAATGGCACTGCCTCTTCCACTACATTTTAGTGAATGCTGTTTTCTTGAGTTCTTTAGTGGAGGCATACCTGTAGGTGTAATAGCTTGTCAAACAGAGCAACCTGAGTAAAGGGACAAAGTTTCTTTCTTTAAAACAACAACAACAACAAAGTTTGTATCCTGTTTTTCTCATCTTCTTCATCCTCCTCCTCACTTCCTACTTTTTCTGCTCAATTCCTCGTATGAAAACACCTCTCTTGAAATGACCTTTACATCTACATATTATGTTCAAGATTATAAAGTCCAAAGGTTACCATGTGCATGTGCACATGGAAGGAAATTTGTGACCAGTGACGGACTCACATCATAATGCACTAGCCAATAAAGACTTATGGCAGTCATTTATCAGAAACACTGAGCAAAGAAACAGAAACCCAAGTGTGAAGGGGAATGAATAGTACTTTTTTTGGGGGGGGGGGGGGGTGGAGAGGAGGAGGAGGTGGGGGAAATTGGGAATTCAAACTTGTTGATATGGTGTACATGCACAGTCCCAGCATTCCCACGAAGTACAGCACAAATAAAATGCACTCTTAGACCACTGGCCCACATCCAAATTTCACATGACAGGTGATGTCTGGTAGCCTCCATTTCAGAACACTGCATTTAAAGCGTCACCCGGCCATGCTTTCGCTCCGTCGTGCCATTCTTCCGCTTCCAGCGAACAGAACAACATCTCTACAAGAGAGCACATACCAGTCACCCTTTCTTTGTGTGAATGCATGTCCTGGATGGAACCTCTGTATGCATCAGAGTCACTTGAGGAGAAAAAAAAAATACTTTCTCCCTGGGACAAGACTAGCACATTGTCCGATCATTTCCTGAGCTGGTAGAGGGACAGCATTACGAGGCTCCCGGAAAGGGCCAGCAACGAACCCCAGATCCATGTTGGCGAGCCAAAGTACTCCCGGATGGCCAACTGGTAGGACAAGGAAACCAATGGAAAACAGATGAATAATTTACCTCATTGTTGTCTATTCATTCATAAAAAGCACATTAGTCATATGAATCTTGAGGCAAGATGTAAGAGTTCGATGAACTTAATATGGATCCAAGTTGCGTCTCTCTGGCCTTCCTCTCCCGTGTTTCCATCCCATTATGAACTAGTCTTAATTCAGACTTTTTGCATATTTTCTAAGAATAGTAACCACACCACTAATCATGTATCAACTGAAGTAGTTGGAGTGGAAGGAGGAAGATAAAAAGGAAAGTAGCAAAGAAAGAGAAGTAGAGAAGAATAAAAAGAACAAAAAGAGATAAACAAAAGTCGTCATAAATGAGAAGAAAAATGATACAAGCAGTAATACTCGAGCAAGAAAAGAAAAAAACGAAGGAGAATGTCGACAACGAAAAAAGAAGAAGAGGAGATGGAGAAGAAAAATAACGAAAAGATCGAGAAGAAGACTAAAGCGAATCACAAAAGTCATCAGTTGAGGAAGAACAGCAAGATGCTGAATGGGATGAAAAAAAAAAAAAAAAATATGTAGAAGGAAAAGATAAGAAAGCCAACAGAAAGGTCGAGAACCTGAAAGTAAAAGCCGACTGCATCATAGTGAGTGATCTCGCATTTTTAAACCATATCATAGAGCACTCACCCAGCCTCCCCTGTTGATGATCCAGTGCGCAAATTTGACGACCAGAAATTTGACGACCTCCTTGATAAGCCTGTTGATCCATTCCGGGAAGTTATTCCTCAACATGGAATCTATTGCCTGCATGGAGGTGTACCACACATTGACTCAGACTGAATTGCTGCGAAAGGAACCGTGTTCAACGGACTTGAAAAATTACAGTCAATATTTTGAAGTATCTTCCATTGGACACACAGAACTCATTTTTACAGAAGTGCCACATATTCTGTAACTTTAGAGAGCATGCCAAGTCAAGACAATGGTATGATTCACTGTATCATGAATTCAAATAAAACCAGTTGTGCAATGCTATTTCATGTTCAAATTTTTATATGTTCAAATGTCTAGAAAGGTGACTACTCTTTTCATATATTGCTTGGATACCTATTCCCTACTTCCAAAATAACCTTAAGCTATATACAAGGACAAACTCACATATCATAAACTTTAAGATATCAAGAAGATTAAAATAAAACTGTAAGGTCATTGAGGGTTCTCCATAAGTTAATGTCCTGAGAGTTTAGGCAATCAAATCATGACATGAGTATAGCTCAAGATTCTAGGACCTCGTTTACAGTGAGTGAGAAGGCTGGGTTTGGCTCGGGCCGAGTCCGGCCTTCCTTTCACTGTAAACGAGCAAAATGCCAACTGCGGTACCAAAAACGGCTGCGCATTTGGCCAAGCTCTGGAGGTAGTCTCAGCCTGATCTCGACCCTGTAAATGCAAACTGGGCCAAATGCGGTACCAAAATGCGACCGGAGCACTCCCAGTAACAATCGGTTGTATACAAGCAGAGCACCACTACCACAAAATATTGAAGGTTTGAATAAAAGCAAGGACCGAACCCACCACTGTAAATGGAGAGAATTGAAGGGTCGAGTACCGCAATTGAGGCCATGCTCAGCCTGGGCTCGGCCCGGGCTCGGCCCATTTCTGCACTGTAAACGGGGTCTAGGGCATTATGTATGCACTTACCCTGGCACACATCCTGTAAGCGAAGTAGAAGAGGCCAACGATCCTGCCCCAGGATATCTCGCCGTCGCTGAAGATGACGTGGGCCACCGCCATGATGGCTTCTATCGGCGAGTCGTTTGGAACAGAGTCAATCATCCTGAAAAGTACAGATTGGAGATGCAGACGATTCTTAGATCAAAAAAGATACCTATTAAGCTGCAAATCAGAAGTTTTCCTCAAAGGACAATTTTCACTTACCGTATTTCAAATTATTTTCAGTTCTGATAGAAAAATTTAAAAAGTGTGAAGCTTCATATTTGAAAAAAAGAAATATGATAATATACAGACATGCAAATATTGCATAATAAGCTAATTATGTATCATTGAAGATTACAAATGAAGCAATAACATGCGAAAAAGGCTGAAACTAATATCGAAACTTTGTTTGAGATAGCTTTTGTGATTGTTTTTGCTTTCTACAGGGTTCAGAGTAGCAATTTCAAACAAAAAACACCAATGTAATAAATACGTTCATGTTCATGCTGTCTTGATGAAAGCTTCCATTCAATGAAAGTAGAATAGTAATAAACTTTACAGTTACCTTTCTATAGAAACTTTATTCATTTCATTTCCTTCATTGTCTTTTTCTACTGATGTTGGCTCTGTGATCTATTTTGAAGGTGGTTGCTGCCTGTGGTACGGACTTCATGTACCCATGGTATACATTGTAGTAGACGTTTAAAGAAACACAATCTCAACTTTGACCGTGAGAGCACAAGCAATACTGTACTTTACTCTTTCTAGCAAACGTGGAATCACACCTGCCCATATAAATCTGTGATATTCATGGTCTGCTACCTAGACTGGGATTCTTGAAAGGTCTTACCGTTGCAGCTCCCGATCCCTGTCCAGCGTGTCTCCGATCTCCCGCAGCATGGAGCCAACCTCGTTCCACACGACGTCCTGGCGCTGGTGCACGGCCACCTCGCCGCGAAGGTCCTCCAGCCGCGGTGCTTCCTCGAAGCCATCCTGCTGAAAGCGCTCCACGATGAAGTGCTGGAGGAGCACGGTCGCCTGGGCGCCTACATCCTCCTCGCTCACCTGACGCTGTACGATGACCAGACTGGCTGCCAGTTGGAGGCAAATCAAATGGTGCAACCTTCTTAAACCCTTACTGTATCAACAAGAGCAGAGCTTTAAAGGTCCAGTTTACCTTTGGGAGCAGTGATTTCAAAAATTTTCAAGATATCATATTTGATGCATATGTGTAGGTCTGTTGTATCATAAAACATCCTACCATATGAAATATTTGCAATAAAACCTAAAATATAAGGAGATATCAGGGTTTTTCTCAATAAACCGTAACTGTATACGGTTTAGTCTGGAAAATTGTTTATTATAACTATTGTTCACATTTTGTGTATTTAACAACACTTAACATCGATTATAAGGATTCAAATTTTGACAGTGGTTGTTTCTATCCCTAACTCACATTTTAGAACTATTTTATAGCACTTATGCTTTCATCTGCAAATGGTAAATTATGCCTTTAATAGCTGGTAATGAGTACTAAAAGGGTGTGTACAGTTCTGGTTGAAGTGAGGATTTAGCTTTTAACATTTTGCAAGATATTCAGAAACCACTCTATGAGAGGTCAAAGAGCATGCAATTCCATGGGGTATCAAAAGTTTATTTGATTAAAATCGGTTTTGAAATGGCTGAGATATCCAAAAAGAAAGTGAAACAAAGAGATCCCAATAAAGTTGTGGCCTGTCGCCTTTTATTATCATCACTTTTTTGGATATCTCAACCATTTGAAAACCAATTTTCATCAAATAAACATTGAACCCCTCTTAAAATTACATGCTCTTCCATATTTCATAAAAGGTTTCTCATTATCTCACTTAGGAATGTGCAAAACATGAATCCCCACCTCAACCAGTACTGTACAGTCCCTTTAATAGTTTTGTTAAGTGTAATTCAGAAAATTTGCACTAAATAGAGGTACTGAAATTATGTGACCAACCTGCACAAAACCAACAAAAGAGTGGCCAAAATGAATTCCAAATTTCTGCATAGTTTCAACTGTGAAAACATTAAGCTGTAAAATATACCTTATTTGAATTGCACCATCGTATCTCATTCAAAAAGCTATTCAAATAAGAACAAGTTAGAAGGCACAGTTCACTCAGATTTGCAATGCAGAAGTACCATTGAAAATATGCAATTCTATTTCCCAGTGAAAACAGTGTCTGTCCAGAAAAGAAGAAAAAAAAAATGACCAGAAAAACTCCTAGTACCAGTATCTTCAATTCCATTTCAGCCACAAAAAAATTTGACAGTGAGAAGAGTGAAAAATTACTTTTCCAGGTAAGACAAAATGCATATGATGGTCCATTACAGAGAATCATAATCGGTGAATTTTGGGGTTTTTTGAGGTAAGTGGTCACATATTGTCTGCCACAGAAACAGTTTATTCTTCTTAACCCGTTGAGGACAGTTTGATTTTGTTACAACACGCATATCCCATAGACCCCTGCCCGAGTATACTCGGGACTCGTCCTCAACGGGTTAAGTTAGATTTCTGCACTTTTTGAACTTGGGTGTATTTTCACACTGTAAGAATACGCTTGAATGATTAAATATGCAATTATGTACAATAATAAACAAAAAACCTGGCGTATTGACTTTTGCACACAAAACAGTAACAGAAACTTGGAATTTACTTGTGAATCCAGTAGGGAATACTGCTTGGTAGTTAATCATTGAACAAAATACAAGTTACGTGTGAAAGAAATGGAATCACAAGAAACACTTTCATTGTGTTTTTGCATTTGGTGATTTATAGATTGGTTTGGGTGGGTTTGTGCATTTGAGCAGAATATGTGTGCCAACTTGTGGCATGCTGTCGACTGAGTCGGGCGTGCAAACATGTCACACAATGAGTTAATTCACTAATGACAATGAACTAAACATCCTTTAAAACTCCTGAAGAGACTACCATGGCCTAGATGTAGACCTCCTGCTTCTCACTTTTTTTTTCTTTCTTTCATTCTTCTTCTTAGACGATTAGTAATCTTACCATCTGTGTCGTCACAAGCACTGTCAGACCCGCCTTCAGCCATAGTTCAGGGACCTGTGACTGTATAGAGATTTATATGCAGCAGCTGAAAAAAAAAAGAGAGAAAAGACATTGGCACTCGTTCTGTGGTATTCTACATGTAGACCGCTCTTTCAACATGTTGCACAGAGCCAAATGACGGAATGTGATCCACAAACAAAAAGAAAAAGAAAAGAAAGGAATCATCCTAGACAGTCGGTCTATGAATTCATGATGTAGAATAGATCTAGGGTCCTAACCGTTAGATGATAGAACTACTACAAGAATACTAGAATACTAGAATAGTAGAATAGATGTCATGTTAGGTCAATTTCAAAAGTGAGATTATGTTACTATGTCTAGTTTATTTTTAGAATTAATAGAAATTCTAACGTTTCACTTAAATTTTGGGCAGCAATCATGCATTGCAGGCTTGAGTGCCGACAGAGTACCAAACTGCATTTTATCGCCGATTTTATGTAGAATACACACTTGCACACAGTGCCATATGGCATAGGCAGACTCAGTTTAGTCAGAGATCCGTCTGTAGCTGTCCGGAGGAGTCTTATTTTTTTTTATGTTAATTGTTATTGCTCTCCTCCGTAGACATTATGGGGGGTTACGTGAAGCCAGACGCAGTCTCCGTGGAACATATCCCCAACGACCAGATACAGACCGATCTTTCGGTCGAACAGTGCCACTAAGGCACTTGCATAGTAGCAGTCTACATAGATCTAGTCATAGAATTCTAGTAGGGTAGCTAAAGTAAAACAAGGCAACGTCTTAGTAATTTTAATCTAAATCTTGACACGTATTGCAATAAGTGGGACTGTGATATCAAGAGTACGTCTCTAATGCATTCAAATAGGTCTACGTCTGAAACTGACATTATATCTTTACAATGATGCATTTCACTGAAACAGCAAACACGTATTCGTGTTTTTTTTTAATGTGTAAAATATAATAAAAGTCGACAAAAGGCTTAATTCTACACTTACATCAGCTCGAATGGTGCCTCGTCTGAGTGATTCATCGACAACACGATTGCACTGTAGAGGGCGTCTGACTCAATGTTGTGAATTCTCGCGTAAAGGGGTCACACGCCGGTAATCCCCATAGAGACGTGTGTTATTATTAAAAAGAAAATCTGTAAAATAGCTGGGAGAATGAGGTGTTCATCTTTACTAACCTGGATAAATGAGATATACTAGTACCATTTCATCCATCCAATTTCCAAGGCGGGTTCTTCACCTCAAACTCTGTCCAAGGGTCCACAAATAAGTTTTGTTGTGTTTTTTTTTTTCACTCAAAAAATCACATATTTTCTGTACCCCAATGAAATACTTGGGATAGTCCCTTCAAATTTCATGAGAAAAGCTTTCATCTTCCAACCAAAATACAGTTTGTAGAGGAACTCACAGAATACTCAATGTCTGCAGCTATTCATTTTTTTTTTTTTTTTTTTGCCAAACCGCATTATTGATTTTTAATTATTTTATTTTTTTCTTCATTTATTTTGGGATCTGTTACATTCCATTTTATTTACAGGAGTGAGCTTTATTAAAGTTGCTTGTTTTTGCCCAACACTGCGTGTTCAATGCCAATTAGAGGTCCCGAACGAAGAACTTGTATTATTGATAGTAGGTGCTTTAAGTTGTTTTCACCCCTTCTGTCACAATTTCTTTCTTCTTTCTTTCCTTCCTTCCTTTTTCTTTTTTTCTTTCTTTCCTTCCTTCCTTTTTCTTTTTTTTTTCTTTCTTTCTCTGTCACCGTCTTCGCGACATTTTGCCGATATAAACCAATGATGATTCGTTCGTTCATATATTCACTTTGCTTCTCAAATCTATTAAAAATTAAAAAAATTAAAAAATAAATCTTTGTAAAAAATCGATAGTTACATATAATACAAATAAGGCAGTACATTACATTTGCTTTGATTAAATAAGGAAGCAGGAGGCCGTCAGCATAAGCATAGCTTGACTGGGATGATGGCCTCATTGGGAAATATAACTCAGGTTTGTCTCTCACAGAAAGTATATTATAATAATCTCGGGCTTGTTCGCAAAAACCGATAAGTCCATTTGCCAAATGGAGATATTTGCGATTAAAGGTCAAGAAAAATAAAGAGAATAATAAAAAAAAAATTTGCTTCTTTTGACCATAACTTCAAAAATGTACCTTTATGTAGTGACCAATATATCATTTAAAAGGTATTATTTTGTACTTTATAACAGAGAACGTACTTCAAAATCTTCAAAAATGGACTTACCGGTTTTTGCAAGCAAACTCTTCATACATATTCTCTTTATTTGTTCTACATTACAATAGTATGCTTTAGATGTGATTTAATATTGAATTTATTTCGAATTTTGTTCACAAGCGTATGAAACAAACATAACATTGTGAAATGATCACGACACTAATTACTATGCAATAATATTAATTACGTCAATTTGTATGAAGGCCTACAGGTGCAAAATGAATACTCGAAACTATAAATAATACTAAATTAACATCGCTACAAAATAATGGTAGTAGTCGTAACCAACGGGGAGGAGCCTAAATTTAAAAGCGCATGCAGCTTGTATTATTTGTACGTAAGGCCCCCGAAAAAAAAGGTAATGATAAATGACATCATAATGAGACACACATACACAGGCCTATAGGTCTATAACAACGTACTTATGAACAACAAACAGAGCTCTGGACACACCGGAATGGTATAAAGGATCGCAATAATAATTAAAACTGTATATCTCCGCATTAACCCGTTTAGCACGGACTGTTTTTTTTTTTTTTTCTACAACACACATTTCTCATAGACACGTGCCCAAGTATAATCGGACCTCGTCCTCAACGGGTTAAGAGAAAGAGAGAGAGTGAGGGGGGGGGGGGGAGGGAGAGAATGTGAAGAGGTGGAAAGAAGAGAGATTGAGATCGAGAGGTCGGATATCAAGAAGAATTATGACGAGCACTCTCAACCAACTTTAATGAAGATAAGAACTTCTCATTTTGGCAGTTTTGTATTTGAAGCATCATTAGATTAATCATTAATGCTCCCAAAGCTGTATTAACCAAACAGCAGACGAAATCTACATCAAGGACGAAAAAAACACATTTATTTTGATATTGTTTAAATCCAGGAAAAATAAGTAAATCATGTGATTCTCCAGATCATTCTCAGGTGATTCTATATTTGAAAGTAGGATACATACTACTTATGATCAGTACTTTGAAAGTGACTGTAATGAAAAGCAAAGCATGTACAAAACCACTACGTCACATTGCAGAAACACCTTACTGTATTAGAGCAACTATATCATTTGACTGTAAAATAGGAAGACACACAGGACATAACACACAATTGCTGTTGTTGTTCTAGACTTACGATTTTCCAATTTCAACATTTTTTTTTCCTTTTCCACACAACATAATATACCTTTGGGCTACGAAAATCACAATGATCTAAAATACAATATGTACTTGACTCTACAATGAAAATTAACACAGTAAATACAAGCATAATTATCATGATTATAATATAGACTGCACTCCCGTCATAATAATTATTCACCCAGTCTGTGTACTTTCATTCTTTATGTGTTGAGCTAACAAAATCCTTGAAAGGCGTGAATGAAAATCATTGGACCATCTACTATGATACCAATGAAACGATTAGTTTCTCGGAAACGACAAATTCAAAACACGTGGAATTGTTTCATTACTGTTTAGATTGTACTACATATTATTAAATAGTATCAAGTGAAACTAATGTAAACCTTGCTTAGATTTCCGTCAAAAAAATAATACATATGAATAAGGACGCAGGGCAAGTCCATAAATAATTAATCACTTTTTTTTTGTAATAACAATAGTTTATCTAACAAATTTTGATGGATGTGTCTAAATGCTGAAATTATTCTATAATCTAAGCAAGGTACAATCAAGAAAGAATGGAAGGTCATCAACGAAGAGGAGGGAATATACAACTTCAGTCTGATAATGATGCCAGTATTAGGTGAAATTATTCTACAGATGTTGAGTACTATGTGGTCTTCAAGACAATCTATTATCGAAGGTAAAAAAAAAAATACCCAGAAATTTGACATCAGATACATTGAAAGAGTGTCAATGCAGTGTCATGAAATGATATATATTGGCTAAGCTGCTTTTGTATTGTTAAAAAAAAAGTCAGTTGTTAAAAATAGCAAGATAATTTCATTTAACATAAACCTTGACAATTCAATGATTTTTTTTTAAAGTTTTGTATTTACAATGCCCCTAAATTGCGTATGATTATTAATGCATTATTTATATTCAGCTCAAATAATGTGTCATGATCATTCAGAAACGTTCCTTTATGATTTTATATAGCAAACGCATAAAAAGAAAACACGATAACGTTAGGGGCGAGAAATAACACAAGTAATATACAAATAAGAATAAACTTCCTTTTGTCAAGAACGAAGAAAGAAAGAAAAAAGTTTCAGAGTGAAATCCTGCACGAAAATATTACAAGTATACTGGGCAGAATTTCGCGCCCAAATCAAAAACAACAATTACCACACACCGCTTCATATTATTATGTCATTTCGCTCCACATTACAGCTTTTGAGTTGTTAAAGTCGTGTATTTCAGATAGGCCTGTTAATACGTTTTATAATTTATGACATACAAAATAGTTTTATAGCCATCGATAGGACACAGTCTTTCACATGTAATGTCTCAGATGATAGATCAATTATTGTTATACAATTATACAAAAAAAAAATTATGAGGAAAAATATAGCTTTCGTAAATGCTTTGAAAATTATATAGGGTCTAATGGACGATTTGGATACATACTTGAAATTAGGACTGCATGGATGGTCAATCAACACACAGCTAATAGATAACCGTAGAATTAACGAATTACACGTATTATAATACAATCTGTAAATAATTTACTAATAAATAAGACATGAGGAGAGGTAGAAGAATATGGGCTATCCAGCCATCTTCTCAGATAGAAAATGAACAAACAATCAAACAAACAAACAAACAAACAAACAAAGATCCAGAAGGTCTCGACGTGGATGTCGTCACTCGGTCGCATGTTCACCTTGGCATGTCGTCCTCCACCTAATAACAACCTATAGTTCTGAATATTTATAAGTCTTGCAATGTGGAATATAAACCTGTATGAACGTAAAAGCCACGAGGTCAGACAAAAGTCCATCTCATTCTACACAGACTACCAAAAGTTGGTGCACGAACACAAAGCGATTGTCACGGCCGGGCAAAGCAGAGCGCGTTGGCATCAATCCCACTGGGCAGGCTAAACAGAGAAAAGCTCGGCTGCGGGTCGTCCGGGTTGCTGAAATCCGTCATGATTCCGACGTTCTCACCAATGAGCCAGTAGACGGCGCCCTCGAAAACCTGAAGATTTTTCAGCTTTTCCCCCTCGGGATAATGCAGAAACTTCGTGATTTCTTTGAATGGGTAGCCTGATTTCAGTACGTGGACTGTGTCAGAGGTTGATTCAAAGAGAAACGTCTGTCTCCCTGAAAATATATGAGATGAAGGGACACACAACATAATAGGTTTATATCCATTCTATCTTTGAAAGGGAATTTCAAATCATGAAAACAGAAAGTTCATAACATTTATGATGTTCCCGACAACAACAACCAATTAGTATGGTGTTCGTAATATTCTCGAATATATTGAGGCCAGTGTGACTTTGATTTCTCTCATCTCTCTCGGTATCTCTTTAAAAACACACACACAAAAACAAGCAAAACTCAATTAATTAAATAAATGAATGATAAAAGTCATAATAATCACAACACCAACAATAACAATGATAATAAAGTAATACCACTTCTAATACTACTAATGATGATGATGATGATGATGATGATAATAGTAATGATAATAGTTCAATAACAATAATAATAATGATAATAATAATGAAATGATAATAATAGTAAGGACGATCTCTAATCCTATGACTGAATTGATATAAATTCCAGCTTAATTTTATATGCGTCGCCCCAATCTTATTAGTCATTACGTTAGGCAAAGCTTGTTTCTCTGTGATCACTTCAATAACATGTATTTCAAGAATTCATGCGTACATTTTTAATTCTGTAAATATGGGAGGTAGCTACCATCGTCTGCTTATGATAAATGATAAATAGGAATTATTCCCTTTGTAACCATGGTAACAATCCTGTAGAAGACACGGACAGACAATTCGCGTCAAAATGTTTGACTGGCTGCTCTATTTCTAGAAGTCCTTAAGGCAGAAGAGAAAACTGAAATTGATTATGAAATACAATTATCATGCATGGCTTAGTATGTACTTAAGTTACATTTAGGATCTTGGTCTATGATAAAGCAGAATTATATCTCTCAAGAGTCTGTGACTGTGAATACAATTCAGTGAGACACAATAAAGACCACGAAAGTTTAATACAGGTATCAGAAATGAATTATAATGCGTGCCAACATGACGTCATCAATTTTGTCAGAATCTGGGGGATTATTAGACGATACGGGTGAGAAAGTGGGGTACTGATTTTAATGGGAGTAGTCAGTATATGCGTAGGCTGTAAAGGAGGAAATTCACCCCAAAAGTAAGTAAATTTCAAAAGAAAGATAAAAATATTCCCTAAAGAACGGTTCAAATATTACAAAAATTGGCTAAGAAATAAGGAAGATACGACATTTTGAAATGTCACATCTTTTCCCCCGGAAAATATTTCTTGATGAGTCCTAATGAATATTCATATGACCAAGTTGATGATGTTATACCCTCACAGTTATTCATGAATGTTACGAACTGTATATTATCATATGTAATTTGTTTAAAAAGACCCGCTTTTTTATAGTTAATACAAGTAGAAGTAGGTTTTCATACGAAGATATATCAACGGTAAATTTTTTTTATTTTTTTTTTTAATTTTGAGTGTTTTTAAGGCAAGTGTTATCTTTCTTTGGCCGAAATATGAGATTTGTTGTAATTTCTGTATATGAAATGAGTAAGAAATTGTTGGAGCTTACGCGGAACATCAATACTGAGGCCCCTCAACTCCCCTGCCGGACTGCCGCTAACCGTTGTTATTGTTGTTGTTGTTCCACCCAGGGAACGGTATTTATAGCCGTTGTCACAAAGCCAGTACAGATTCCTATTTACGACAAACAGCGGTAACAAATAAATTTATTCAAAAAAATAAATCACATTTTTTTTTGCAACGTATATACTTAATGGTGGCAATGGTACAGCACTGCTGATGAACAAAGGTGATTCAAAATGTATCATAAGAAAAAAAAAATATCAAACTTGGTCGATTCAAATTGCCATGAGCTCATATATTTTAATAAAATACTGAAAGTAATTAATTAGTTACATCATGCATATAGAAAATCAAACTAAAGTGCAATATGAATAATTAGACCAGAGCAGAATGACTGAGTATTAAAGTCGTATTACTATTAAAATGACATGTTTAAAGTTTAAAGTTTTTTTTTTTTTTTCATTTAGAGTTGATATTTGTTTGTTTCATTTTTTCCATCTGAAAAAAAAAAAAAAAGATGGCTGGATATGGCTGGATAGCCCACATTCAGTACAGTTGGATGTAAGGCGGCACCATCCACTTCACCGGGTTATCCCTATAAAGTCCAAGCTATTTTGACCCTTCTCAGGCACATTTGGGAGGGGGGGGGGGAGGAGACATTGTACCTCCTACATAACTTTTGTTATTGTTGGATGTTTCATCTTCATATTTGACACATAGGTAGAGCAACTCATACTCTACATGAATTTGGTGTTTGAATTTTCTCAAGGTCACCCATAGAGGGCGCTATTTACCAAAATATAAAGAAATACATAGGAAATATGCTAAAAACGTGATATTTCTGTATCATTTCTTTATCCCCAGTATCTGTTTTATTATAGGTCAATCATTTTCATATTTGTCACAAATGATGTGCAAGACAAGCCTCATCAGTTTGTTATGGTTGAAATTTCTCAAGGTCACCACATGGGGGCGCTATTCATAACAACATAAAGAAATACATTATGAGACCTGTAAAGTATTGTTTGGGATAGGCACATGCATACTTATCACATTTCATATTTCCATAATATTGACATTCTTCGTTTGCAGATTGAAAATGTGATAAACAAAATGAAGCTAAAGGTATAACTTGGGTGAAGTAATCAAAATGACACAAAATGAACGGCAATCTTAGAGAGAATACTGTTGTTCTCAAGTATCTCTATTATATCTATTGTTCTATGCTGTTGTCACATGAAAACAAAGGAAAAAAATAGGAAAAACATTTTAGGGACACAACTACTTCACATTAATTTCTGCTTCTTCAGGAAATTTCAGCAAAGAAACATGCATTTCATTCACTATAATATTGTTAATTGGAATTGGAACAGAAAACTATACAAAATCTGACTGACATGGTTGTCAGGTTAGGGTTGTCATGACAACCAGCAATATCAAATATAGCTACATTATATATCAAAATGTTCGGAATAAGATTTTAGGAAAAGTCACCAAATTTGGTTGAAATTGGATTAAGGACGAATAAAAATCTGGTGGGGGGGGGCACAATGTGTCCCCCTTGGGCTTTACAGAGTTAAACACCCTGCTCTTTGCGATGAATAAATTGAATCATGTGGGATCTTTTACTTGCATGAGTTGTGACACTCTCACACACGGAACCTCCATTTTATGTCATATCCGAGGGACAGAGTGTTTTGTCTCTTACTATAGGGGACGGTATGGTTACATACAAGTTGCTCAGTGGGACCCGGGTATCGAACCGGGGTCCTTAGGATTGTGAGACAGATACGCTATACCGACTGAGCTAACTCACCGCCCTATTGTATTCTTAAAGGGGAAGGCTAGTAACTGATCAGTGGGAATCAGTGGAAATGCTGGGAGATGATTGTTCCAATCCTAATGGGATTCATTCAAGAGTTCATTGTATATCTATTGTTGTGTGAAAATGATTTGCTTCAGAATAGTCTCATATTCAAGTAATGTGCAGTTTAATGCTTCCAGGTTAGCGTCCCTGGTCAGTGACGGAGCATTAATATGCACATTACTTGAATATGAGACCGTTCTGAAGCAAATCATTATCACACAACAATAGATATACAATGAACTCTTGAATGAATCCCATAAGGATTGGAATAATCCTCTCCCAGCATTTCCACTGATTCCCATTGATCAGTTACTAGCCTTCCCCTTTAAGGGTTACACGTTATTACATTTAAGGTAGAAATATATATTTTAGGGTAAGAGGGTATTACTAGAATCTATTTTACATTTAACGTTGTTATTACATTATGGAATGATACTTTAGGCATGTGTCATCTTTAGTAGAATACATTCAAGGAAGAAAACGAGTGTCCACATAATGAATATTGCGCATTTGAAAAGGGTTACAGTTAGGAATGGTAAAATGGGAGTGATGAAAACTATACAATTGTTGGTCAAATTTTAATCATAAAAAGATGCAAGCTTTAGCCACACTTCGAATCTTAAACGTTGACATTTATTAGTCTGTGTTATATGCGGGTGCACGTCACGAGTTCGACACCCACGAGACATAGAGCCCACGAGTCATACAGCCCATGACCTCGACACTAAATAAGGCCGATGAGTGTGATGTAGCAACACTCATTACATTTCGGGGCTTAATCAATGTACATAATGTTAATCTCGTGGGTCTTTCTTAATATAACCCCATTATTGTTAGTATACGTATCAGCCTGATATCTTTATACAATGATATTTCTGCACATTGATAATTACTAAATGTCGACTAAATTGGAAAAAAGAAAATCTTCAGTCTTGACTTCTTTGTTTTACCAAGATGTCTCTGTAACCGGTGATGCTCACCCTCCGATTGGATCGATATCAGGCGATCGGGGGTGGGCCGTTCCGGTGACAAACGTTGACGAACTCATGTCGTCGAGTCGCAGAGATGTAATTTCGTCTTCGTAGTAGTTGGCGAAATACAGGTAATTTGTTCGTTCATCAATAACCATTCCATGGGGCCCTGCGGAATAGTTAGTAGATAAAGAGGGGGAAAATGACAATATTGACCGGGATATAATCGCAATAGAAATGGAGTATCATGTATGTTCATGCAAGAAAATATAAGAAAAACATACATGGAATGCATACCTAAATAGCTGCTATTAAATTATGTTATAATTAATGATTAATAATGATTAGATAATTAATGTTAAAACGACCAACAGAGAGAGAGAGAGAAAAAAAGATGAAAGATGTTGAGTGAATTTTCACGACAGGTAAAAGAGAAGTGTAGCCAGGCTTGCTTAAGTTGGAAAAGAGTCGAAGAGGTGGAAAATAATTTTCTTTGAGGTGCACCTACTTTTTGTTGTATTGTAAAGAAGCTCTTCTACCCCGTCATTGATGTCAGCTCGCCATATTCCAAACATCCCCGAGATGGTGGTCCAGTAAATCTTTCTGTCGGTACCATGATACGTGATGTCGAACGGACTGTTTTGTAATGTGATGAACACGGAGACTGCGGAGTCGATTTTCCATATCTTCTTTCCGAAAAGGTCAGCGACAAAGGCTATGGTACCTTCCAGGTTACACAAAAGAAAGAAGAAAAAAAGTAACAAAAATAAACAAAGGTAAAAGAGAGACCGGTATCTAACACGGTTAATGTTAGATGTTAGTATCGATGTTGGATCTGTTATAGATATCAAATCTCTGTTATTTACTTTATTTTCAAATTGTACAATGTGCAAGCTGCTGTGAGGGAATAACCAATTAACTTTGAATAAACATTCAAATCGTTGCATTCGGAGTTTTAATCATTGGAGGAAATATAACAGTCAAAACGTTTCTCCCTGTTAAACGGAAACTGTATACTGGTATATTGTTTATAAGTACTACAAGTGTATGTATATTGTTCTTTTTATCCTAATAGCCCAAGGTGAGCACATACAGAACTTATTATCTACGCTTTTTCTTTTCAATTGTCAATCACGAAATGACACGTTTCCAAAAGTTTATCTTTTTCATTGTCAGAGAAAGAAACTAAAACAAAAGTATTCTTCAATCTTGTCAAAATTTATATCTAAGGATCTGTAATCTTTTCATTACCATCTGGAGCTGTAAACTGAGGAAACATGGATGATGTTGGACAACATGTTGTGTTCGGTGCGCCGGAGGATGGCGAAGATGTTGGCGCGATGCTACATATCGTTAGGTTCTTCTGTCTGCAATGTACCTCCGTTGGCAAACTAGTTCCTGGTCAATTTATGAGCATCGTCATATTATTACATTCAGTAAAATCCAAGATAAATTAACAGCACATGCATTTAAGGTTCAATTCTGAGGAAATAGTTTCTGTCTTATTTCAATCTACTTTTCATACTAAAGCCAACGTGGAAATGGTTGAATAATGCATTTTAATACACATTACATCCAAGCTACATTCAGCTGTATAGGACTATTCTTTTGTATCTCGATGTAACGCGTATGCGTGCGTCAACATTTTGTTATTGATCGAACAGAAACGACCCCCTCCCGCAGAAACAGAACGTTGTGTCAACATTCTTAATTCATTGTCAGCTAATATAATACCAGAAGTTACCAGAAGGTTATTATCTGCAATATGGTTTCAGGAATCGCTTCTCTCTCATATAAATACGAAAACGACCCATACAACTTGAACTGGATCAGTAATATTTTTCTACCAAGCATAAACTCTCTTTCTCTCTCCCCCCCCCCCCCCCCCCCGAAACATGAACTTCTTTTGATGTAAACACAAATAGGGTAAGTTGTCAAATCAGTAAATGAAATTTAATGCGAATTTTCTTTTTTCTTTCTTTTCGCAGAGGTGGTTTCTTTTTTTTTTTATTGTATACTGTTGTCACTGTCAAAGGATGTTCCCACTAAATCTTAGTCTTTCCAGAAGTTTCCAGAAGTCTTTCCACAAGTTTCCAGAAGTTTGCAGAAGTCTTTTTTAGCAATTTCCTCACCGGCCTGCTCCTCTGGACGACACGTCATCATCGTGAGACTGATATTGCCGGGAGGTTTAAATGGGAGTGCAAGGTACACAGGGAAGAGTGCGATGGCCTCTTCACCTAATGATTGCACCCGGAAGGGGCGACATGGATTGTCCGCCCTTCTAGAACTTTCGATGGCTAAGAGGTGACTGCCTATGACTGGTATAAGTGAGAAATGGAAGGAAGGTGCAGTTAAAGGGATGTCATAGTATTGGTTGAGGTGAGAATTCAGCTTTCAACTTTTTGTGAGATACATATGACTCATGAGGAGTTTCTTCGCAAAAACCAATAAGTCCATATTTGCCCAACTGGAGATATTTGCGATTAAAGGTCAAGAAAAAATATGTTATGTTCAGAGGCCGTTGTCCAAGTCAAGCGAGTTGCTTAAACGGTTTCCTCCACCTGTACACTTAAAGATCTGAAATGATATCTATGTATAATTTCACATGATTATATATTTGTAATGCGATATTTTGTTTGTACGGTGTATTTTCATGACTTGTGAATGATATGTTCGATATTGTCATATTTATCTTCTGCTACGTACAAGTGGAGAAATAAAGGCTACTGAAACTGAAACTACTGAAACTGAAAGAAAAATAAAGAGAATAATAGGAAAATC
Organism: Diadema setosum; assembly: GCA_033980235.1. Taxonomy (NCBI): domain Eukaryota; kingdom Metazoa; phylum Echinodermata; class Echinoidea; order Diadematoida; family Diadematidae; genus Diadema; species Diadema setosum. The sequence continues at coordinate 14,196,786 of CM067071.1, forward strand.
TTTGCTTCTTTTGACCATAACTTCAAAAATATACCTTTATCTGTAGTGACCAATATATCATTTAAAAGGTATCATTTTGTACTTTATGACAGCGACCGTACTAAAAAATCTTAAAAACGGACTTATCGGTTTTTGTGAACAAACTCTTCATATAGAAACCGCACTGTGAAATGTTAACGAACATACGATTCTACAATCAATTAAAAGAACATTTCATGAAAATCGATTTTTAAATGACGGCGATATCCAAAAACACAGTAAACAAAGCGATCCTAATAAAGGTGGGTTCTGCCGTTTATCAGGATTGCTTTGTTTTGGATATCCTAGCCATTACAAAACCAAATTTCATGATATAATCTTTGAATTCCTCTTAGAATTAAACTCTCTTTCGTATAACATAAGCGGTTTTTAATTATCTCAAAATGATATCATCTAAAAGCGTTTGAAACCTGAAGCCCCATTTCAACCAAAACTGTACCATCCTCTTAAAGTTTCTTCAGTTTTCTCCTAGACACCTCAGTTCTCCGTACATGGTCAATGAGGTAACACGACATTTGCTTTCGCAACATTGCTAGAATCTAATTTTCTCCAAGGACTTGTTTAAAAAAATCAAAAACAAACGATCGTAATTAAAGCTGGGTTCCACCTTATATTAGGATCGCTCTTTTTTTTTGTTGATATCTCAGCCATTTAAAAACCAATTTTCATCAAATAAACACTGGATTCCTCTTAAAATTACCTGCTCTTTCATATTTCATAAAAGAAAGTTTCTCATTATCTCACAAGAAAACTGTTAGAAGTATGAAGTTAGGTCACAACCGAAACTGTACAATCCCTTTAAGGTAAAGGTTTGCGGGTGAAAATTGATGTTTAAATAATCTTGCAGATATTTCACGGGAGCAATTGTTGCAGGAGCGAATGTCATGGGAACCATGCAATATATGACCTGTTATTTCAAGCAATTGATATAGGATTGATTGAACTCCATTAAATTTTGTAAGCCAATGTATACAAAATCCCCCCCCCAAAAAAAAAAAAATAGAGAAACACACAGTCACACCACACACACACGCATATCAGTAAGTTTCCTTTGATAGTTATAATTCTTAAATATTTCTTTTTGATATAAGAATGTCACATCATCCCAGCCAGAGTAGGAAGGCAATTTCAAATTATGTAAATGCAATACACTTTTCTACATCAACGCAACATTATCAAGCTTTCATTCTGACTAAAGTTCTTCAAGTGGTCTTTCTTTGTACCAGAAAAAAAAAATGTTACACAGAAAATTGAGTCACAGATCTTCTGGGCAAATTGCTGAGAATGATAGAATTCGATTCATTAAAGAAAAAAAAATCAAGGTCGATTTGCGAACTATCTCCGTTTTTTATTTCTCTTTTTAGTACACTATTCCAATACAATGGAACAATTTTAGCTTTCGACAAACCCTATTTAAATAAACATTTTTGTATAAATGCCAATCTTCTGCTCACCTCATGGCATTAAGAAACAAAATCTTTTTTCCCCTCTCGGCGTTGTATTTGTTTGATTTTCTTCACAAATGTTCAATTCCTTTCTTTTTTTCTTAATTTATTTCCTTGAGAATAATTTAGAAATTTGTTTGGACTCTGTTCAAAGATTAAAATTATCTAAGATTAACTGCTGTTCATACATACTTGAGATTTCAATACGTAGATTTGTCAAGACTGATCGATTAAAATAAGTGGACTTTTTACAACTTTTTCGTGGACAACACACAAAGGGAAACAATTCCAGTCACGTGATTATAACTCACTAGTAATCAGAAGAATGAGAATCGCGTGTCGCGTTGTCGGTGATATGGATGCTCCCATCAGTGTATACCTCTGCCTGAGTCAAACATGAATGGGTTAAATATGCAGATGCGATAACAGAATCTAAGCATGTGGAGAGGTGTCATTTATTCAAATGAGAAATTGAATGACAGAGATAACACTTTAATTCAAGTATGACTTTAAGTTTGGGCCTATAAGTTGGGCCAAAATGGGAAGTACAGTACAGGGGCTGTACAGGGACTGTGCAGAAGTGGTTGAGGTGAGGATTCAGGTTTATAACATTTTTGGTGAGATAGTGAGAAACGTCTTATAGAATATGAAAGAGTACGTAATTTCAAAAAAGGATTCAACATTTATTTGATGAAAATCGGTCTTGAAATGGCTGAGATATCCAAAAGAGCGATCCTAATATAAAATAATAATAAAATTGGCGGGCAAGGATTTTTATTAGGATCTCTTTGTTTTGCCTTGTTTTTAGATATCTCGTTCATTTCAAAACAGATTTTCATCAAATAAACTTTTTTTCCCCCTCAGAATTACATGCTGTTTAACATTTCATAGAGTGGTTCCTAAATATCTCGCAAAACGTTACAAGTTGTTATCTCACAGCAACCAGAAGTGTATTGTCCTTTTTATGTCACACGGACCAACTACGTTCCACAAAATTATGGATGGAGTTTTAATAGATATCTCCATCAACAGTGAACATGACGTCTCATCAATATCTCCGTATACATTCCACTGTTGAATAAGAAAGAAAAACGTTTCAAAATGCTAACGCTGAGTAAGTTGTATATAACGGTGCTTAATGTGTGAGGAAATACGAACGCATACAATAAGTGCCGTGCCCGAATGGATAAGAGCGCATGTCTCTGAATCACATTACCGTGGTTTGGCTTGTGGGTTCGAGCCCCATGAAGCCCGACAAGTGTGCCCTTCAGTAAGGCACTTTGTCCACTAGCTGCTCTTCACCCAGAGTATAAATGGGTACCGGGTGTTTTGTTCTGTTTTGTTTTGTTTTTTGTTGTTAATTTAGCAATGGCACGCCTCGAAAGCAGCGACTGACTGTAATGCTCCCCAGGGAGTGGAGAGTGAGCACTGTCAGTGCTGGTTGGAAATAACGTAGGCCTACGTATCCAGTGAGCGAAAACTCTTTCATCTCCCTGACAGTATCATGTATAGGTCCTGCAGCTATCCCTAACACACGTAGGTGACTGTTACTTACCGAGATATCTGGATCTTGGTCTTATGCCGCTGCATTTCAAAAGGAATAAAAGCGATGCTTTGACTGTGTGCTTGGTTAACTGCGATTTGCACCTTTCATCAATCCATAAAGATATGCGACAGGTATAGCTAGCGCGCGTGGCCCACTAGGAGTGAGCATTAAGTGTTTTCTCTGGCGGTCATAACTTCGAGCACACCCAAACAAAAACAACGCCCGTCGTGCTGTCAGGAACGTCACTGTCACGACTGAATGACTGGCAAAGAGCTTAATTAATCAAACCAATACTAATGACCTATAGTGAGCTTATCCCTCCACCCCCCCCCCCCCACACACACACACCCACAGAAAAAAAAAATATCACGCGATGATAATAATGATAATAATATCAAGCCGCATTCTAACGTACAGACGTTACGGGATAACAATCGCGATGCTTATCTGGAGATGTTTTCTTTCTTTTTTTTAAGCGTTTACACGGACAGATAGCCCGCAATTTGGCGCACATAGTGCGTCCCATTGCGTGTGCTTCTCTTTTTTTCCATTTTTTTTTTTTTTTTTTTTGCGAGTGGTTCTTGCAGTGGTTTGGTGCGCACACTGTTGTGCCACGGATTTGCACTTTGAATGATGAGATACAAAATCTCGAGCATTTCACCTTACACACGGTGACCGCAGGGCAAATTATGCGAATATTTTAGAATTATAAGCGCAAGAGTTCTTGGGATTTGCATTGCGATGCTGTTCAAAATAATTGGTGGGGATTTTGTGTCCACACGGGTAAAAATCTCGAGATTCTGATCGCCATTAAAAATACATTGTCGACATTAATTTTGTATCCCGCTAATTCGCTTGAACTCGACCATTGAGAACCCGACTAGAATCGCACGGGCACACGCAAATAAAAACAAAATGAACACAAATTCTTTCGCTCACAATATTTCTCTGTCGTTGTGCAAACTATAAAGGCAGGTGTAATACTCTAATCAGCTTTCAAGGTTCACTGGGCACAAACAATAGGATCGGAAATGGATTGGTATTGAGACAGAGAAGAGACGAGGTAAAGAAGTAATTTATGTACTAGTAATTAACTGGATGAGTAGGAGAGGATTGACAGAGAGAGGGAGAGAGAAAGTTTGTGTGTGTGTGTGTGTGTGTGTCAATTTAGAAACATGAAAACAACTTATTTAAGAGTGACTTTAAATTAATTTTTTTTCCAAAACATGCTAAATCAATTTCTGTTTGTTTCTAAAACGTGCTTAAAGGGGATGGTTAGTAACTGATCAGTGGGAATCAGTGGGAGCTGGGGCCATGATTGTTCCTATCCTTGTGGGATTCATTGAAAAGTACCTTATACATCTATTGTTGTGTGAAAATTATTTGCTTCAGAATGGTCTCATATTCAAGTAATGTGCAGTTTAATGTTTCCAGGTTAGCATGCCTGTACAGTGACGGGGAACCTGGAAACATTAATCTGCACATTACTTGAATATGAGACCATTCTAAAGCAAATAATTTCACTCAACAATAGCTATTCAAATGTACTCATAAATGAATCCAACAAGGATTGGAATAATCATCCCCCAGTATTCCCACTGATTCCCATTGATCAGTTACTAGCCATCCCCTTTAAGCCAATATTATGATAACTCCTTCCCCCTCTGACTAATCAGCAAACATCATTTCTTATGACCTATTCTTAACTGACGCGGGGTGGAGTGTGTGTGTATACATTACTGGGAACACGCTTTTTTTGTACACACTGCTCAATGTAAAGCTAATGTGCAGAACAAGTTTGCAACAACAGCAGAAAGTTAGTTGCCATGGCAACAGCGCATTACCGCCTCAAAGTCAGGTGAAATATTTGCAGGCTGAACTACTTCTCCAGTTTTTAATCGATTCCTATGAAATTTGGCAGACATGTTGAGTTCAAGCACAAGCGCACACATACACGCACACACCAGGGAGGGGCGTCTCACCTGCCTGCATACAACCACCTACAAACACATTGTCACACACCGCATTTTTTTTTCCGGAAAAAGTGTAACACAGAGAAATACAAAACAAAACAGAACTCATTAGGCGTTTTCACATCAGCCCGATGTTTCGAAATAGCGCGCTATTTTTTGACTTGGGAAATTTTCCCCATAGCGAAATAGCGCGCTATTTGATAATGTGAACACAAATTAACGCGCTAGTTGTATCGCTCTGATCGAGTAAATTTCTCGAGTCCAACTCGGGAAATTTCTGAAATAGCGGGATAGTAGCGCGCTATTTGATAATGTGAAAACGACTCGAGAAATTAGCGCGATGAATCCCATCATGCCTATAATAGCGTGTGTGACCCAGTCGACCGAGGCAAACTGCACACAAATCATGAGGAATTTTTGAGAGGGCACACACATAACTGATGCTGTTTGCACATACTCAGCTGTCGAATTAGCTATTTTAAAGTTTTTAACTATTCGGGCTACCTCCTCTTCGGGCTGATGTGAATAAGAAATGAAATAGCGCTCTAATTCCCAATCGCGGAAAATATTTCGAGCTTGGATTTTTATCGGGCTGATGTGAAAACGCCTATTGTGAGATGACATCAAATATGTGAATAGTGGAATTAAGATTCAGAAGCCCAAAAGAAGGGCAAGTGGGGAGGGGGGGGGGGGGGGAGTTGGTATTAGCCCGTTCCATACTGAAAATACACGGGCCACCAGGTTCCAGTAGTTAACGGGTTAAATAATTAACAATTGTACTGCTAGATGAGAACGGGCAAAGAATGGGAGGGAGAGCGAAAGAGAGAGAGAGAGAGAGAGAGAGAGTGGACCTGCGACCACTGCCATGCTTATACACGTATTGTGATACACACACAACATGCTGAAAACTGCAATTTTTACTAGTAGGGGAAGATGGGGTAAATTGAGCATAGAGGTAAAGTTGAGCCACCACCCCTAGCTTAAATAAAAATGGGTCAGACACTTCAGTGGTGCCATTGATATTGATGATCAATGGCATAACCCATAAACCCACCATATCACTTTTTTTTTAATTGACACAAAACTGTGCAGTAACTTTTGTTACAGAGGTTAAAATCCAATTTTCGACGATAAAAGCAAAAAAGACGTGAAATACGAAAGTGCAATATTTTTCTATATGCATCATAGCAGATGCAGCTATAACATGGATATTAGATGACGATTGTGAAGTCTGGGTATGAGTCTTTATTCTCATCATAGCCGTTTAAACAATGGATGCAAAGAATTTGTGTATTCTCTAGACCTCTTATAATGTTCCCATGAAAGACTGGAGTAAGTTGAGCAGGACACTGTGGGGCAAGTTGAACCATGGCTTAACTTGCCCCATATAAGACTGGCCCATCATATTGTAAATGTATTGACATCTGTTTGTTATAATCACTTTCTTTAAGTATGAATATAATACTTACAAACAAATATTTGAAATGTGTTGTAAGATAGGAAGGAAAGACTTAAAACATTTTTTTTTATGTCTTTTAAGTTTTAAGTCTTTTTAAGTCTTAAAGGGAAGATAAACCCCAAGAACAATGTGGATTGAGTGAAAGCAGCAACATTAGTAGAACACATCAATGAAAGTTTGAGGAAAATCGGACAATCGATGCAAAAGTTATGAATTTTTAAAGTTTTGGTGTTGGAACCGCTGGATGGGGAGACTACTAGAGGATATGACGTATGAGTGGACAACAATACAAAGAAAATATAAAGGAAATTCAACAAAAATTCACTTTTCTAGAATTATGAAAGAGCAGTGGACCAACCGCTTTCAGAAAGCAGGGGGAATAATTGCTACACTTAACATATGTCAACATCAAGTTGATGGAATTTGTAATTTTCATGAAAAATTGATTTTTGTAGTATTTTCTTTATATTTTCTTGGTATTGTTGTCCACTCATACGTCATAACCTCCAGTAGTCTCCTCATCCAGCGGTTCCAACATCAAAACTTTAAAAATTCATAACTTTTGCATCGATTGTCCGATTTTCTTCAAACTTTTACTGATGTGTTCTAATAATGTTGCTGCTTTCACTCAATCCACATTGTTCTTGGGGTTTATCTTCCCTTTAAAAAAAAAATTGTTTTAAGTCTTGTTAGAGAATTTTTGAGCCTCTATAGTTAAAGGCAAATAACGATCCTTTTTGATACAATATTACAAACTTAATCCCGAGGATAATTTTGATTTTGTGTCATGGGTTTGCACACACGGCAGGAAAGTAAAGAGATGATGCAGTTTTGTCACATGCACGTGGCTTGTGAACAAGGGGTCATTGGCACCTGAAAGTTATGTTTTTTACCTATTTATTTATTCTTAACCAGGGAAAATTGTAATACCCAAACAAAAAACCTTCAGCAGACGACCCCAAAATAGTAATGGTGGCACAACAAAGAGAAGGGCCAAGGAGAGGGGTATAAAATAAGGGATCAAATTTCCTTCAATTCTAAAAGAGAATTTTCCGAGAATCCCTGATTCATTGCGGTAAATAGTAATGCAAAAGCTTAGTGAAAGGTTGCTCGTGTCTGACTAGTAGTGGTGCTTGCGTTTGTTTTTATGATGATGGTGTACAATCAGTAATTTGCGATGCGGATAGTGATAGCGTTTTTTAAGTTATAGTGTAACATATTTGATTGGTGGTGATGGTGTTGGTGTTTCAGTGGGCTTGCTCTGTGTTTTAGGAGAACCTCCGACTGAAGAAATCATAATGAGCACCGTTCTGCTGCCAAGTTTTAGACAGAGACAATTAAACGAAGCAATTTTAGGTTCATATCCCATTGCTGTATACGAAATTAATGTGGCAAGAAAGGATAAGGATGGGGAATGAAACATACAAACAAACAGCAAGGATATAACTTTGCTTTATTTCTCCTCCCGCAGTTTGAGAAAGCAACGTACTGTAAAGTCATATGTCCGTCTTTACCGTGACTGAGGAAAGGGGGAAGGGGGAATATTAACTCTCCAATGCTCAAACACATCAAGTGGTCAAAGTTAATAGTATGTTTCTTTCTAGATGTCATGGTTACCTACTGACTATACTACGGGTAAGCATTTCAGTTACTTTTTAATGTGAAGTTGTAAGGATTTAGAAATATCATCAAGGATTCCTTTTCTTGTTAGTGGTGTGTGTGTATGTGTGTGTGTGAATGTACTTGTATGAGTGTGCTTTTTGATTGTTTCAATTTTACTGAAGTTCGTCATAACGTTTCGAAAATGAATGCACGAGTGAGGCCAGATGGGACCAGGCATTGTACATTATCTGTCGCGTCTAACGTAATATACACTTCAAGACATGTTGTTGCAATATTGCATGCTGTACAAAACAAAAGAAAAAAAAATCAAACAACTAACCCAGTGCTGTCAACTTTTGTATTTACTTGGGTGAATGAAATTGTGTTGTGATTGTTGAATTCGATCATTATGCACGTTCGATGAGCAACACCGCGAGCCCAACAACATGGATAATATGAGAGTATTGTCTAATTATCATTATCATTTTTTCATTAATTGGTCGTCAGGAATGGCCGTGGCAGTACCGAGAGCAGGGTCTCTTCTCCGTGTATAAACCATCCTATTCCTTGATGAATATCTATCCTTGATGAATTAAGGATGAAATTAATTGAAATGAATTATAATTCAGAATTAATTCACGGTCATGGAGCGGGATATTGCTTGATGGGTGGATGCACGTAATAATTATTTTGATATCATCAATTTGGTATTATATTTTGTTATATAAACTTGCCCAAGCTTGGAGCTTCAGTACGAATGCTTACTTACAAAGAACCAGAAATGTCGCTATGGCGGCTGATGCCTCCGCCATAATGCATGATTCTCCCAATAGGTGTTTGGTACAATGTCTTCACAATGTGTTATGACAGTTTCACAAAACTGACAAAATATTGAAATGACAGGTTTGTCAGAAATATCTTGAATGTTTACTTTCCTTGAACTAGGCTTGCTATGGAGTGCAGGTACCTGTATTTGGGGAATTGAGAATTTTTACTTGACTTCTGACCGACCCTTTTATAAGTTTATGCATTGAGTAATTTTCAAGGTATGAAGAGAGAGTGAAATTACAGTATAATATATATATATATATATATATATATATATATATATATATTGCATTTAAACCTGGCCTTTGACCCTTCACCTTTGACCTTTGACCTTCTGGTTGGAGATTTCCAAGAGAATCTCCATAATGGAATACATGTATATATCAAGTTTTAGTTTTGAAAATAATGCAAGCATTGCATATAATAGTATATGAGGGAAAAAATAAAATTTTGAGGAGTTGACCTTGACCTTTGACCCCCTGACTATTGACCCATGACCCCTACATTCCCTAGAAAATCCATGCCAGTCAGTACATGTGTATGTACCAAGTTCCATGAAGATACATTGAACCATTTGCGAGAAAAGTGAAATTGTGACATATTCACCTAGCTTTTGACCTTTTGAACTTTGACCTTATGACATGAAACTCTCTGGAGAATCTTTATGCAGTAGTGCATGTCTACACTAAGTTTCAAGAAAATACCTTCGGGAATTGCATGGATATGGGGGAAATAGCAACGTTTTTAGCATTTGACCTTGACCTTTTGACCTTTGACCTCTTGCCAATGTCACTAAAATCTACTCAACTAATTGCCCCATCATACATCATCCTTGGACCAAGTTTGGTGAAAGCTGCTTCATCCAGTTTTGAATTAACACGTAAACAGATAAATTTTAGGATTTGACCTTGATCTTTGACCTTTGACCTCTGTCCAATTTCACTCAAAAACTAATCAAGTAGTTGTTTCATCATACATCATCCTCAGACAAAGTTTGGTGAAATTTGCTGAATCCAGTCTTGAGTTATCGCGTAAACAGTACAATTTAATGATTTGACCTTGACCTTTGACCTTTGAACTTTGGCCGATTTCACCAAAAATCTAATCAAGTAATTGCCCCATCCTACTTTATACTTGGACCAAGTTTGGTAAAATTCCAGTCAATATTACTCAAGTTATCGCGTAAACGAATGCGGACGGACGTACGTATGGACGTACGGACGTACGGACGTAAGTACAGACGTACGTATGGACGTACGTACAGACGTACGTACGGACGGACGGACAACCCGAAAACATAATGCCTCCGGCACCACTTCGTGGCGGAGGCATAAAAAGAATAGAAGGGAAGAATTAAAAAAAAAAGAAAAAACATGCGATGGCTTACTATTAGTTGGGGGACATACTGCATTCCGAGACTGAAGACTGTTATCTTTTTCAAGCAGTATGATATAGACATAATATGATTGCTTTACTGTATTCATCAAAAGCACATGATTCCAAATGCACGGTATGCTGAGCATAAATATCAAGAATTCACGATTTATGGGATGATAATAGTTTTTGCTTGAGATGGGGCTTTAGGTTTTCAACTTGATGATGAGAAATCTGTAATGAAATATGAGAGAGTATACAATCCTAAGAGAAAGGTAATGTTTATTTGATTTGTTTTGAAATAACAAACGTACACTGACACGTGCAGGTGAATGATGAACCTTTTTCTTGAAACTATTTGTATTCCTTCGATTTCTTTCTAGTGAGCTGTTGTAATTAATTTTGACCTCTACTTTCGGTAATGATTTTTAAATTTAGTGCGCTGTTCACACTCTTATTACTGGCGTATTATCGCTTTATTTCTACGTATATTCTCTTCACAGCACTGTATTCTGGTTACTTTTTTATTACTTCTAATTATTTTGATAATGGGTTGTCTGTTATTGGATCTTTATTAGAATACATCACTGAAGCAGGTCTAAAGTCTGTGTAAGCTTAAATAACAGCTCTTGTGCTATGCACTTCACGTAAAACAAAAATCATTACATCATACAGTTACAGTGTATTGTTGTACTTGCGTTTATTCTTATCATAGTGCAAGATTTAAACTATATACTACCTTTGTGAGAAATGGCAAGAGTTGCCATGGTCAGTGAAAATGCAGTGTTATTCTACCTTTATAGGTTTATACAAGTACCTCACCTAATGTCCTTAAAATAACAATAACCAGCAAATAAAAAAAAACATGAGTCCTGCATTTAGAAAGCAAACACTCTTGGCAGGATTCCAAACGAAATGATGATGATGGAATAATTATGATAGGTAAGAACATTGGTATTGAGAATGATAATATCAATGATAACAATAGTAACAATAATTGTAAATAGTAATGTCGATAATAACATTGATACTTAGTAATATTAATAACAACATTCATAACAATAATGGTACGAATGATAATGTTCCAAAACTTAAACATGATATTCAGTTAAAGAACTGGAAAAAAAATGAAAAGAAAGGAACAGACAAACACGTTGTGTTACAGAACTGAAACCACAGGAAAGCTAGTGGAGGTCAAAACATGTATGCCTGTGTTACGAACCACCACGGCTCAGCACACCACGGCTCAGCATTCATTTGCCCTGTAAAAGAGAGACGGCAGTCGGGTAAATTAGTGCTCAATACAGAGTATCCTTTAAAAAAAAGCGTGCTGGCATAGATAATAATTCATTTATATAATACAATACTATACATCTTATAACAGAGACAAACGGCTACGCAAGATCTGAACGAGAGAGTAAGAGAGAAAGGGGGGGGGGGGCGGGGGACAGCCAATCAGCAAGCTAATATCTACACATGACATAAGCGTACGTTAAGTAGCACTTATACCCTAAGCAGCTCAAATAATACATTCCGTTCTTAACGGGCACGACGTATTCAGATCTTCTGACTATAGATATGGGAAGAGTACGAAAAGGAATACACCTTGTAGAAATATTTTCTTCTTGGAAACGTCTACCTCGAGTACTGACGGATGTCTTATATTATTTTTATAAAATGACCATTGCAATCGTCATGTTTTGATACATTGATATATCATTTTCTCAGAAAAGAAATAAGTGCCATGCGGAATATAATCCTACAATATCATAAACCACGAGGCTTGACAAAAGATCACTCACAAATGCCTAAACAGACTATTGCAAAGGATCGTGTATGGAGAGAATCGATCGTCAAACGCTAACTGCTGTGGCAAAGCAAAGCGCGTTTGCATCCAGCGGACCGGGTAGACTGAAGAGAGAAAAGCTCGGCTGCGGGTTGTTTGGGTTGCTGAAATCCGTCATGACACCGACGTTTTCACCAATGAGCCAATAGAGGGCGCCATCGAAAAATCGAATATTTATCAACTTGTCTCCCTCGGGATATTCGAGAAAACTCGTCAGCTCTTTCCGTGGGTAGCCTGCCTTCATCACGTGGGCTGTGTTTGAGGTTGATTCAAAGAAGAAGGATTGTCTCCCTTAAAAGATAAGAGGAAAAGACAGATAGACAGACAGACAGACAGACAGGCACAAAAGTGTTAATCTCTACATTTTTATTGTGTTTTGTAAGAGAAAAGTGGAAAGAAAGCACATTGACCTCGTGCAGTAGGCCCCTATCATGTTGTTGACAATGAAAAATAGTAAAGACAATGTAAAAAGCCAAATTTCATGATTTATTACAATAACTGTTGGCCTATGGTACACTGCTGTCCTCGATTCCTGTATTACTCACACCACACCATCTTGTCTTTCTCGCAAAAAGCATTATATCCCCAAACAATACAATCCTATGACAATGATCCTCAAAATGGTAAAAAAAAAAATCTTATCAAGTCTATCCGTTGTCCATGCATGTTAGTCCTTGGTACAATAATACTAATTTTGATCCTCTTATGTCATGTGAAAACAACTATCTTATGCTACAAGTGTCGTCTACTTAAAGTGTATTATTCCTGTATGCACAATACAGTACAATGTTCCCACTGTGGCATTTTAATGACCTGCAATATACAATGAGGAAAATATGCACTCAGTACTAGTATAGCTTACGATCAATTCTTACTAGACGACACTCTTACATGAAATGAAGTGAAATAGAATGGCATGGAATGAAATGAAATGAAATGAAATGAAATGTAATGAAATGATATGACAAGGTCGAAATGAACTAAGTAAAAAAATCAATGTACTTTGTCATACTTTCTTGGTAGGTCCTACAATGCATCTAGGACAATGGCAGGGAATTCCTTACAGGAATGTCACGATCATGAGTTAAGATCAATGTAGCAAAGTAAAAACCACATCAATTCAACAAAGGCGCCCTATAACTGTCAGTGAAGGTGGGGGTGGCTAATGACGTCTTGGTTTGGTTGGGAGGACTGAAGATGGAGGTCTCACCTGCAACATCAATACTGAGGCCTTTCAGCTCCCCTGTCACACCAGCGGGAATCGTGTTTATGATTGTTCCACTCAAAGACTGGTATTTGAAGCCGTCGTCACAAAGCCAGTAAAGATTCCTATCATTTGCAACAAACAACGTCAACAAAGTATTCGAATATACATTTAAAATGCACGGACGTTGCGGTTGGTATACATGTAAACTCTATCATTGTTGAATGTAATGACTCATTAGAAAAGTAGTAAGATATGTCACATCTTATTGCCTACATTGTGCAACGTACATCTTCTAGAATATGATTACTGTGCATATAAAAACAAACAAACAGGTGAATATATGAGAGCAGAGCAGAATGAATGCGTGGTTGATTATTACAGCGAAGAGAAGTAACTGTTACACTGACGTCCAAATTCTGTTTCTCCTGCCAATCACTCTGAAGTAAATATTGTTTTGATTTCTGGGGCTTTTGATGAAATCAGCCCTTTTGCCCCACCTCTGAGGTTTGAGCCACAAAAAGAAAGAAGAAAAATAGGACCTTACGATTTCTTGGGACTCTTAAGATTTCTTTTTTTTTTTAAAGTGGGTGTCGGTTAAGATAGTGCGAAGGTGGTAAGATGGTGCAAACGTCTCCATGAGGATTTTGAGGAATATTGATGAGACAATTTTTACATTCATAAGCATTTTCAAAGAAAAAAATGGACCGGATTAAGAACAACATCATTGGGAACATAAAAAAAAAAAACAACACTGCATAATGCACCCCATTGGAATGTCTTACAGTGTGTCCACGAAAAGAAAAGAAAAGTAAACGAGTTTCATTGCACATTTGCTGTATCAAAATAGTAAATATGGTGAATAAGCTATGCATGAATGGAAAGAGAAGCTTCTCTTCTTTCATCTGATACACAATACAAATCAACGGTTATAACTCATGCATGACTGAGTTAGAAGAATGGACAGTGGCGCTACCAAATTTTCATTTGCACGCGCAAATTGCGACTTTAGATACTATAGATCATGATAATAGACTGATTAAAAAACTCCGTCATTATGGTCCTTATGGATTGCCTGACTATACATTTAGTTGTGCTTTGTACATTGTTTGAATAATAGGCAACTATGTTCAATTTCAATCTACAGAGTCAAAACAACTGACAATAAAATGTGGTATAAAGGAAAGTTTCCATCTTGGGACCGTTATTTTTCATTTTGCATATAAATTATATTGTTTATTCTGCCAAATTATTACATTTTAAACTGTTTGCGGATGATACAGTTGTTGTGTTTTCTCACAGCAGTCACTGGAAGTTTTGATACCCTTGAAAGCATGTTAAATATTGAATTATCGAAAATTCATTCATAGTTTAAATATAAGAGATTATAATTGAATATTAACAAATATATATGTATTTTAGTGGTTCACATTCTCAATCTGATGGATGTGATACTGTACTTGAATAGATCGAAAATTGTTAATTGGACTAACGTCTACTAGATTTTTTGAGAGTAATTTTGAATAATAAATTGACTTGACGTGATTATTATTATTATTTAAGCAAATATCCAGACAGATAGCATATCATATAAATTGCGATATTTATTGTCATCCAAATCATCGTACGCAATGTTCTGAATTCTTTCTCATATGACTTATTGTAATGCTCTTTGGGGTAGACTCAGGTAAATTTGTTTTTATTGCAAAATAACACAATCAGAATAGACATACCTTCACATTTAGTGCATACAACCCCGTTATTTAGGCAACTAAATGTATTGAAATTGATGACATACATAACTTTCAAACTTTTGCTGTCATGTACAAATTATTATACAAAAATTTACTGCCACAGTTCTTTCAAAACGTTATCAATTATAACACAAACATTGATTCGTACCCTTTAAGACACTAAACAGATTTCCATTTACATTATCCAAAAATCCTTTATATTTTACAGGTCAGTGAGACATCACGGACCAGATACATGGAATACCATGAAATTCCTAAAACCATGCACGAACATCACTGTTCCCCTTAAAGCTAGTTGAAAGAAACTTATTTTCATTCAACATAATTTTATTTGAAATAAGCATGATGATTAATATATTTTTGTTCCGGTTTTGGTCTGATTTTGTTAGTATCATTGCATTGGTAATGAAGAATAATCATGTATCATAATGGCCCCAACTCAAACATTAATCACCTACTGCACACACACGACACGCATAAGATCTCACACGGAAGAAGAAGTATGGATATTTTAGTTATTTACTTTGTTTTTCAAAACGATAACTGTAAAAGTCCGAAAAACTCACTCAAAGTTGCAATTTTCGCGTCAAAATGAAAATTTAGCATCACTGCCCATTGTTCTAACTTAGTCATGCATGAATTAAAACACTGAATTGTGCATAAAGTGGGAAAAAATAAGAGCGTATTTTTCTTGATGTATGTAGGGCTTGCATTAATGATTGTGATACGAGAAAGTTGCAATGAAACTCGGTTTCATTTCTTTTTTTTTATGGGACACGGCATAGTCCGTCGCTTTTGATTGGCTTATGATTACACAGCGCGTTTTGAAAATGGGTCCAATTTCTTTGCAACATCAAGTTTCTCCTCTATCGGATACAGTATTGCTCACCTGTCGATCGTATCGATATCCAGAGCGCGGGGGCGAGCCGTTCCGGAGACGAACGTGGAGGAACTGAGATCGTTGACGTGGTTGAGTTGCAAAAAAGCAATTTCGTCTTCGTAGTAGTTGGAGTAATACAAATTGTTGGTTTTCTCGTCAATTACAATCCCATAGGGTCCTGAAATGATTTCATAGCCGTCGGGGTAATAATTTTACGATGCATGATAGGTATGGTATCTTTACAAAGTGTAGTATATGGTTTTGAAATCTAGTGTGAGTCTGGAAAAAGCTCTGTAAAAGATTCTGGCGGCAGTTTTTTTTTTTTTTATGTTCGGAGCCAGCGATAAGTATACTTCGATGAAGGAGTATGTAAACTTGGAGGAAAATGCTAAATTTGTAAACTTGATTCTCAAGCAAAATCTCTTACTCTTTAAGTTTATTGACGTACGAGTGTATTAAACCAAATGATTGTCTAAATACCAATATTGGTCAATTTTAGAGTAACAATTTTAATGCATGTGAAAACGTACAATTTAGGTAAAACATTCCCTGAACATACACCTCTCCGGATGTTGTAGCATCAGTAACTAAGTACTATAATAGGTTGCTGTGTCGACACCAAATTTACATCGTCAGCGGCAAAAATTTGAAAAAAGACGTTCTGACTATTTTCTTAAATATTGCACCAAACATGTCTGTGTTTAATTGAGACGTGGAGCGATATAATCCATCCATTTCCACATCTTATTCATTCGTCATTTTGGGTATGAATATTCATACCCAGTCGCTGATCCAGAGGGGGGCTCACCGGGTGCGCGCCCCCTCTTTATTTTTGGTTTAAAAAATAGCAAAAAAGAAAAAATGGGGGATGCGTGCGCCACCCCATTTTAATTTTGCAAAGGCGCCTCCCTTTATGGAATTTCTGGATCCGCCCCTGATACCTGACCATTTCATGGATGGATTGAATTCAGCAACTTTTTTTGATGATCTCTACATTATTGATTTCCCTTAGGAGCTACACATGAAATGGGGGAATACAAAATTACGCAAATTCCTTGGTAATTGTGATTGGTCTGTCAGGAAATCAGTCGACGAATTAATGTCTGTTTTTGTCTATTAAAATAAAGCCACGGTGTAATTTGAGGTGCACACAGTCATTTCATCACTGTCGTCTATACCATAATCGATGGGGGAATATTGTTTGACTCTTTGAGGGATATTGATCTACTAGAATCGAAAATTTATGCGAGAACAACACTTCAACCTTGGCTCCCCAACTACCTTGTTGTAGCGATTCGCGTGCATTGCGTAAATAGCCCGATCTAATTTTGACTGAAACGTTTATCCTGGGAAATTGGAAGTATGATAGGGGCTACATAAAAGCAAGATTGAAAAGCCACAGAATAAATCCAGTTCAGGATGGTCTTACACACACACACACATACACACATACACACATACACACACACACACACACACACACACACACACACACATGATTTAAAAGGTATACAGCGGATTCGGTGTAATTGACATTATATACAATGAAGAGTCCTGTTATAACAAACTTCCACTGAAAATGTTGTTTGCATTAACATTTTTGTATACACTTCCGCTAGCAATTAAAGCAGAAATAGAATACGTTGAAACATATCTGTGCATCTAAGTGAAAATGTGTTACATGCATAGACAATACATACCCAGATACTGGAACACCATGAGGTTCGTACAGTAAAACAAACTGAACAACAAAAATAAACAGGGAAGAGGCATTCATTACTTTCCATTATGATAGGGAATGAAAAAAAGGAATTCAGACACGTTTGCTGAGGTTGGAGAAGAAACGGGATGGTGAATGATCATCCTATCTGATGTAAAATGCACCTACTTTTAGAACCTGTATTGTAAACCAGCTCCTCTCTCCCGTAGCTAATATCAGATCGCCATATTCCAAACGTTCCTTCTACGGTGGTCCAGTAAATCTCTCCGTCATTACCATGATAAGTGATGTCATACGGACTGTTTTGTAAAGTGATGAACACGGATATCTCCGAGTCGACCTTCCATATTTTCTTTCCTAGCTGATCAGCAACAAAAGTTACGATACCTTCGATATTATAAAGAAAAAGAGACAAAGAAAAAAAAATAATACAGTTAAAGCTGTTCTGCCACTGCCATTTCGAAAGTTGTGTTACCCTGTGTGGCATGCAACTATAAAGTCAAGGTAATTTTGTTAAGTTTAAATTATACACTTTAACAACAGTTACTATCAAGAAACAGAAAAATCAACTATAAGTGGTTTCTTGGGAACGATTACTATTCTATGTGACTTTGGAATCTCTCGTTGTATCTTATAATGCACGTTCTTGAATGAAACGCACTGCTTGGTTTAATCTGAATCGATGCCATCATGGTATCTTTTTAAAACAATATCACACAATAGTAACTGAAAGGTTACTGTTTATGCGGAAAGCATTCCTTGACATTACTTTTACTTACATCGTTTTCTCATCTCTTTATAAAAACGATGCAATTGTAAAAAGAAAAAAATATCATGCACTTTTTTTTGGCAAAGGTTTTAGTTATTCCATTACCATCTGGAGCCGTAAACTGAGGAAACAAAGGCGTTGTCGGGAAAACCGCTGTTGTAAAGGCGGTAGTAAATCTGACGGTGGTCGTTTCATCTGGTTGCTCTGTAGTTGTGGCAGCTTCCTCGGCTGATGTCTCAGGCAACGAGGCTGTTGTGACGAAGTTATCGAAAGGTGAAGTTATCGAAGGTACGGTCGTCGTCGCGTCTGAGGGTTGTGGAAATGTCGTATAGGGAGGTGGAAAAGAAATACAATACGGTTATTTGTACGTGTGCATCTGCATGCATGGAACCTGTACTGCTCAGTTTGTAAAGAAAAAAGTTGTCATATTAACGCCCTATAGTGATATTTTTTTTCCGAATGATTTTAGGGTCAAGCGTCCGAGGGGGTAATTATTCCTTTGACTCTCTTTGATTCATACGTTGATGAAGACATTGACATGTGGTGAAAAATGACAATCGCAAAATTGTCTGAAGATTTCTTCTGGGATTACAAAATGATAATAAATTATGACAAAAATGTTGCAGTTATCTTAAATGTTTTATTTTTTGTCTTTCTTTTCTTGATCTGTGATAGAACACTCTTCAGAGTTGAGAACTTATCGTCAACGGCATGAGCAGTGTCTACACATACACGTGTATTTCGTATAAATTTACCCTGCTGGAAAGAACAGTTTCCCCACAGTCTGAAACACAATATGAAACACAGTGTGAACACATTATGAACACAGTGTGAAATCTCTTCACACTGTTAAATTCGAGCGTTTTAACAATGTGAACACATTGTGAATCACCAATTTACAGTGTAAATCATCAATTCACAGTGTGAAAATCAACATTACTATGCGAAAACCCTTTAAAAACACACACCACAGTGTGAAATAATCTTCACGCTGTTAAATTCGAGCGTTTTCACATAATGAGTAGTCGACTACGTGAATATATTGTGAAAACAGTGTGGGACACTGTGTTTTTTCCAGCAGGATTAAAACACCCTGCTTTGATGAATGATTCTCAAAGTAGCTTGCAGAGATGTTGTATCATTATTTGAAGAGTTTGTTTGCAAAAACCGATAAGTCCATTTTTGAAGATTTTGAAGTACGGTCTCTGTCATAAAGTACAAAATAATACCTTTTAAATGATATATTGGTCACTACATATAAAAGTACATATTTGAAGTTATGGTCAAAAGAAGCAAAAATTTTCTTATTATTCTCTTTATTTTTCTTGACCTTTAATCGCAAATATCTCCATTTGGCAAATATGGACTTATCGGTTTTTGCAAACAAACTCTTCATTTTTTTTTCTAGAAAAATGTAACACATTTTTCCCCCAAAAAATATATATAACTACTTTTTCTCTCTTTCTATCTCTCACTCTCTTTCACATTACCAGAGAGAGAAAGAGGGGGGGGGGGGGGGGGGGAGGGAGAGAGAGAACCCAAAGGTTGGCATAGTGAACCTCAACCTTGTAAAGAAATATCTAAAGTTGTTATTTGTTTGTTCGTTTTGTTTTGCTCTGCAATTTTTGGATCTGCTAATGGAGAAACGAATGTTGTCGGGAAACCTGCTGCTGTCAGGATGGTAGATAGTATCTCAGTGGTAGTTTCATCTGGTTGCGCTGTTGTTGTGGCAGTCTCTTTGAGAGATGAAGTCGATAGTGAGGCTGTTGAGACAGACGGCGAAGTTGTCGAGGGTACCGTGGTCGGAGCGTCTGAGAATTGCTGAGATGTCGGAGTGTGGCTGCATGTTGGTGTGTTATTGATTTTGCAGTGCATCATCGGTTGCAAGGTAGCTCCTGGTCAATATGAGCGTTGTACATTAACGTTACTTATGATTTCTTTACAACACATATTAATTATTTTTAGGTTAAATTTCGAGGAAGCATTAGCATTCCGTTCGTCTGTTTACAATGACACAAACATGCATATCGTTGAAATTCTACTTTAAGACGGTTCTCGGACAATTACCCAAGACCCTTCCCCTGACCCTAGCCCTTTTCCTAATCCCATCCCTAAAACCGGCTTTTAGCCGTGAGGTAATTGACCATGGGGATTATTGTGCTTAATGATTATACGCTTTAAGACAAATTCAGTCAAAGTCTCCTTCATTTGTAGTGTTTTTGTTTAGTGTATCGTTGTCGACGTGATTATTGTCCACCCATATTATAGCAAAGACGATTTAAACCGCAGCAGTAAAGTTTAAAGATAACATCATTAAGATGTATCAAGAGACAAATCCAAATGTAGCCACTCTGTTCATTTCTCTTGCTTTGATTCTTTTTTTTTTTTTTGCTCTCTTTTTCTTTACATCCACCCCTTCCTTTCAGAGTTATCGTTGTTAGGTTGTTCGTTTGATAAGACTTTTGCATTTTCAACTAGGGACCTATACAACACAACCTTTGCTAAAGGTCCCCATATTTCATGCTTGTAGAATATCATTATCTTCTCTTTTAATAACGACGTTATGTCTAGTCTTATGCTTTATTGATTGTATCATAATTTTTTGTTGGAGACTTGGAACAATAAAATCAAAATCAAATCAAGATCAAATTTGAAAGCATATTTAAAATGAAACTCCGCAACGATTTTCTCACCAGCGTACTCCTCTGGGCGACACACCATCATTACGTAACCGCTGCTGCCGGGAAGTTCAAAGGGGACTGAGAAGTACACAGGAAAGAGTGTGATGACCTCTTCACCTTGCACTCTTATTTGGCGACATGGATTTGTCATTTCCCATGAACTTTCGACTGGAGAGAGTTCACTCTCCATGACTGGTAGAAGAAAAAGAGAAGAACAAGGAAGTTAATTCCATGCCTGAAAAAAAAAATAATAACAAGAACAAAGCAAAACAAAACAGCGTCTTACAGTGTAAAACACAATAAGAAACACAGTGTAAAACACAGTGTCAATGCATTGTGAACACATCTGTTCAATTACACACTGTGTTATGTCTTGACAGCTTTAGATGATAGCGTTTTAACATCGTGAACACATTGTGAATCATCATTCACAGCAGTGTGAAACAGAATGTTACTAATGTGAACACTGTGTGAAAAACCAAAGCACAGTGTGACCCATCATCTTCGCACTTGCATCTGAGTTTAAACTTTAATTCGTTGTCTCCTGGTAATATCCTCGCTCACGTTTAATGCGCTGAACATCCCTTCCCGCATTGACATAACGAAGAATTTAACCCAACACACCCGTACGTGAATTCAGAGAATGTAGGAAACTTTTGAAAACACAGCTGTCAGATTTCAGACACATGACATTCTTCCTTTAAAAGCTTGGAAAATGTTGTCTTATATAACTAAATTATATAAGTAAGAAGGCGGTAGCAGTTTGTGATTTGTGATGATAATTCATGAAATGCATGTGTGTGTGTGTGTGTGTGTGTGTGTGTTTGTGTGTTCTAGCCAGTAAATACACATTAACAAAATATTACGAGAAGCATTAATGTCCTTTATCCTCCATGCACATGATTCAACGCTATTTAACTATGAAAGAAAAGTTAACTTATGTCCCAACCATTCCGCATTTTGCTGAATATGCGAGAAATCTAAAAGGTTGAGAATATATTCTTAAAGGGGATGGCTAGTAACTTGATCAGTGGGAATCAGTGGGAATGCTGGGGATGATTGTTCCAATTCTTCTGATATTCATTTAAGAGTACATTATATATCTATTGTTGTGTGAAAATTATTTGCTTCAGAATGGTCTCATATTCAAGTAATGTGCAGTTCAATATTTCCAGGTTGGCATACCTGTACAGTGTCGGGGCGATCGTTAACGGGCATGCTAACCTGGAAACATTGAATTGCACATTACTTGAATAATGAGACCATTCTGAAGCAAATAATTTTCACACAATTAACAATAGATTACAATATACTCTTAAATGAATCCCACAAGGATTGGAACAATCTTCCCCCAGCATTCCCACTGATTCCCACTGATCAGTTACTAGCCATCCCCTGTAAATACGTCCGGTCCGAATTTTAGAGTATACTACTACTTTAAGCTGAGCAACGTCTTTTTATTAGGTGTGTTTTGAATTTCACTTACCCATGGTGTAAGTGCTGGCCTCATTTGCATACTGCAGTGAAATATTTTTGTTTCTTTTTTTCCCTCACAAACTGAGCGTTTGTGTCGGCAGAATTTTTTTAATTTCATACTGTACATTCATTATTTCAAGTAAGAAAGGCGGTCTCTATAGATTACATTAAGACCAGTTAGAATGTTCAAATGCTAAATAATTTCAATGATTTGATTCCTCAAGATGCCCGCCTCCCTCCCATTTACTATTGATGGGCTTTAATTCAAAACTCTGTGTGGACAAGATTCTCGAAAAGATATCATACAATCAAATCTCTTGACAACTTACCGATAATAAGGAGAATGAGAATCGCACACAACGATGTCCGTGCTGACATGGTTGCTCCACTGAAACATGCACGAATGGGTTGCAGACGTCATAATAGAAGCAATGAGATGAGTGATAATGTGATTTATTAAAATGGAGAATGGAATGAAAGTAAACCCTGTGGGCCCTAGACTGATATCATCCGTGTAATAATGAGACAGACATAAAAAGAGATACGCCAGCCGTGGAATATAGTGTCATACGGACCATTGATAGTCCTTCCGTTCTCACGACTGGTGAACGGATTTTATTATTTTATTGTAAAGTAATCATCTACCTGTCTACCATAGATATGCCCAGAGTATCAAAATCTTTCAATTCAACTGTCTTTCACTTGTGTTAGCTTTTCTTATCTGGAAGAATAATTTGATCACTTTAAACTGAAATTAGGTTTAACAGTCATATTCCGTAATATCGGAGAAATCGCAGTATATACCTGACCTAGTGTACCGTTAGGCGTGTTCAACTCCGAGTCTTAAAATTAAAACAATCTGGAAAAAAAATTGTTCCTATCTCATTGATGCCTATTCAGTAATGGAAGGAACAGTAGAATGCAGACAGCGTAGACATAATGATTTCGTTTTGCTTCCGTATTACCATTTAATTTTCTCAGTTTATTTTAAGAGAACATTTCAGCACAAACTAATTTTGTTCATCATTTACATTACAAGTGTTTACTATATCCAAACGAATATAAAAAAGCCATATAAAAAATAATAATTATGATACCGCAGTTCTGTAGTAATCGTAGTCATACAAATCTTATAAAAAACTTAATTAATTTCATTTCTTTCATGTATGAAGGCATTTCTCGTACTAGCCGAAACTAGTGTTTAGTTCTTTTAATGCTGTGTTGAGATTTAGCGTTGTTACCCTTGCTATCATGTTTAGAAGTCCCACAAGTTCTTTTGTGTCGTTTAGCCCCTGGTCCTTGCTGGTAGATGATATACCTTATACACTAAGGTGTCTGTTACTCACTGTGATGTCTGCATCTCAATATTACGTCGCTGTATCTCCCGAGGAATTACAGTCATGCTCTTTCTCTTCGACTGGCGAAGGTGCAATTTGCATCTTCTAAGTACAAACCCCACTACCGGAGATTCAGGGAGCATGATGTCCACGAACGATGAAACATCAAGCGCTGTCTCAGGTGCTAATGACTGCAAAGCACACCAGGACTATAAAAAAATGCACGCCTGTCGTAATGTCAGCAACACCGAAGTGAGCAGTGAATGGCTACACAACCTTTAATAATTAAATCACAACTGCCGTGTGAGCTCCCCCCCCCCCAAAAAAAAAAAAGAAAAATACATAGCCTCTTTTTCTTTCAAATGAAATGTGCTACCATTATTTTGTCAGGCAGCTTGTCAATGTTGATAAAGCCATCGGTAAAGACGATAAAATATGACTCTTCGATTGGTCGGTCGACTCCTCTTTTTTTTTTCAAGGTCTCGTCAGCTGCACCAACATTATGATGACGTCAGGCTTCTCATCCTGACCAGCAGTGGTTCATGAGATACCAATATATGGTTGCAAATAGATTGTATTTAAATAAGGTCCCTGAGAACGAAATGGTTGAGAAGTTGTAGAGGGAGCAGACGTGCACTGGTATATCTGCGGTGCCATTGGCGACTTGTTACCTTGCCAACGATGCAAATACAGACAGTAAAAGTATATACATGTCTGATTATGATTAATTGGCCATATAGGAGAGGACAGAAAGAGCAGGGGAGAGGCAGAAGGAGAGAGGGGGAGAATTAGATATTATTTATTCAAACGTGGCTGGCATGGAGTGGTTCTCATGGTCAGTCCATTATCACTCGCGTCCTTTTTTTTTTCATACAATGTTGATGACATCTTGTAATTGTAATTCTTAAAAAAAAAAAAGCACCCGAAATCAACCCTTTAATACTCGGTGTCATACAAAATCTGCAAGGACTTTAATAAGTTCATCGCAAGGGATGGCTGGATGAGGGGAATATTATGGGCGTTTGCAACTTCAACTGTCTACCAGCCATTTTCCGTTCAGACAAATACAGAAATGTACATCGTCAACGTGCCTGACCTGCTTTCCCCAACTGATTTTGTTGATTTTATCTGTTTTCATAACTGGTAATATCGCTGCTTATCTGTTTAATCATTGGTTTCTTTCTCACAGTCATGTGGTGTCAAATATATAAGTTTATCATGTTTTAGATGGGGTGTCAAGTAAAGGTAGGCCACCTCCCTGTTCACAAAAAAGTAATAATTATAAAACACATACATTTTGAGCTCAGCAGTAAGCAACTTTAAAGGGATGGTACAGTATCGGTGGAGCTGAGGATCTGACTTTTAGCTTTTTGCGAGATACCAAGAAACTACTTATGAAATGGTACAGCGGCATACCATTCTAAGAGGAATTCAAAGTTTATTTGATGAAAATCGGTTTTGGAATGACTGAATCATCCAAAAACAATGTAAAACAAAGCGATCGTAATAAAAGGTGGGTTCCACACTTTATTAGAATTGCTGTGTTTGGATTTCTCAGCCATTTCAAAACCAATTTTCATCAAGTAAACGTTGGATTCCTCATGGAATTACATGCTCTTTCATATTTCATAAAAGGTTTTTCATTATCTCACCCAAAAAAAAAAAAAATGTTAGAAACCTGAAATTAGGTTTCAATCAAAACTACACTATCCCTTTAACCCCGATCCACCCCATCCTCGAAAGAAACGCGAAAAAATATCCACAGCACACATACTAAGATACAAGGAAACAAAACCAAACAAAATCACGAGTGCTCTTAAAGTTTTAATTACTGAGAAAAATGCAATCATTTTGGTTATTATTTAGGAAAAGATCTATATATGGCTTTATCGCCCCATACACATTGCAAATAGTAACCAATATATTTGATATCAACTGATGTGAATAAAGGCCTTTACAAAGATCCAAAGATCAAAGATAATAATTATAGATGCACAAAATTATATACACACTTCTTCCCAAAGTAAGCGGTTCTAGTTTCACCAATCTCCTTTTTAGGTGGAGGTAGTGGATGTGAGATGCATCGAGAGCTGATTTCTAATTGTTAGGCATTTGTTTTGCCATTTCCCCCCAAATCGTTATGTTATAGAAAAGAAATTATGAGATGAGGAAGACATACCGAAATTGTCTAGTTGTCCTTTACGAATTCGTATCACGTCAAATTCTTTACTGGAATGATGTCATTTTCGTAGCTTGTATTTCTACATTATATATAACAATGCTATTATTCCTCCTTTTATTCATTTCTCCTTCTATTGACAAAGTTGCCTTCGATCTAAACACACACACACACACACACACACACACACACACACACACACACACACAAAATAGTGTCCAATGTCTGTCACCTTCATTTGAAATACCATGTGAGAAAGAATCTATACTGTCACTAGGTTTACAATAAATGTTGATAGGATACTTACTTTCCAGGTTTATTAGTCAGTATACAGGTATAAGTCTGTTACTTTTGTACCTCTCTATTGCACATTCAGTGATATACGATGATCCAACGCCACTTCTCTATCATCATTGTACCTGTGATACTAATTCTATTTCAAAAAGAATACTAGTTTACATCCCGACTAAAATGAGTCTGTAGGCATGGTTTAAGTAATCATGGGAGCAAACGTTGTCGAAGTCGAATCACAAGATACCTCACCAGACATACAACTTTTATCAAAAAAAAAAAAAAAATGGTGATCTTGACCCAGTATTTCCCGAACAACAAAATCGAAACTTATTCACTAGCACATTTATTCTTGGGAATTTCTGTAAAATATGGATAGATTTCATGAGTCTCTTAAAAGGAATTGTATAAGGAAATTAACGATCTGGGTAATTTCACGTGCAGGTTGAATGTGATAATTAATTTGTTTTATTCTCTTTTTTTTTTTTTAGATTTGATTTCTCCATCTCCAAGTATACGCTAATTGAAATAAGTACCCAACCACCATTTCGAGGACATTAATTTCTTTTTTAATCATTTCATGTCTAGTAACTCCACTATATTCCTCTCTGTTGTATTCTTTTCATTAACGATTCGTTTAATGAACCAAAAATTACTTTTACTCCCGCGGCCAGCAATCTCGGATATAAAAAGATTGCACTAAACCTAATTTTCTTTCAAGGTGATTTTTACCGCCGTAGGTCATGCATAAATTAGTAATATATAGAATTATACGCTAAGTGGTGTGTGTATCACATAAATACCGTACCCTTATGGATTACAATCACATTCGAGTGATTGCAGTCGCTGCCTCTTAATTGGAACATCCAAAAAGGACGAATTTTGTCTCGATATAGCGACGTCCCAGTTGAGAGTAGACTCAAATTGTACCAGTCGCATAGAATACACGAAAATATGTTGCCTTCACTCAATTTTCTCTAACAAGGTCTAAACGGGTGCAGGTCACGAGCTAGGTACCCACGAGCCACACAGCCTAAGAGTATATACCGCCAATGAGTCGTATACATCCAGAAGTAATATTTTTTTTTCTTGACACGTTACAGATAAACGTGCAAACATTCCACTGAATTTGTAATGATAGACGCTCTAAAATAAACACAGTCACATCACATCAGTTCTGAAATCGCTTCATTGTTTGTCTGTCGAAAATGCATCGTTTTAAAGATTCTTTTGCTTTTATTTCACTTATTAATTGGCTAAGCTCCACAGTAAAACATCGACCAGGTCAACAAATAGACTCCATCTACACTATAATTATGTTCATGGAACTCTGACCTCCCTGTCACCCCCATCTCTCTAAATTCCTTAGATTGGAAATCAATCTATGTCATTGTGATTAGGGACAAATCCAAAATTAGACAAAATTAGACTGAATTCTAAATCTATCAGATTGAGATTATCAATCTAATCTTGGATTTGTCTTTCCCTTAAATCTAAGGAATTTAGAGATTCCGTTGCTCACAAAGTGATGGGGTGGGCGGCGGGGGGGGGGGGGACGAACTTTTTGTTCATGCCGGGTCTAAGGAACTAGCTCCCTCAAATCATTAAGAATAATAATAATTCTGTTGAAGTGCTAAAAATAATTTCAAGAAGTAATTGTTTATCTCAGCTTATATTGATGGATACTTCTAATTTATGTCTTTTACGTCTTTGTTGATTTTTTTTTCTTTTATGTAGTTCGTATCTTGCACAATGTGTGCCAAGAACATTTAATTATTAGATAGATTTGGCGCCTTATACATCCGTAATATATTACCATGATTGAGATAATTATGTTTAGTATATAGAAAACCCAGAACATACACATCAATGTAAATAAAAAGGTGCACGTATATAACAACGTGGCAAGGCTGCTCATTAAACACTGCGGCAGGGATTTCCTATACGTCGTACGTGACTGATGAAATACATAAAGGTTTTATCATCTGATTACTTTTGAGCGGAGGCAGGCGACACGCGAATGACAACGTCCCTGACAAGAACATGACGCATCGTCTGTAGCTCTCATCTCGAAAATTAGTCTCGACTTTTCTTCCTTGAAATTAGGTTAAAATATTTTTCCCAATTAGCATTCAGCAATATATTCCATGATAACATCGATTGGTGTAGTAGGAATAATAACACGTCGGCGATTAGATGTCAGAACTTACACAAAAAACATACATTATTGTATAATGAAAGTTACTGAAAAGTCAAGAAAGGTTTATGCACCTAAGTACAGCAAACATTCTTATTATCATGATATCATGAGTTCAGCGTGCATGTGAAGAAACAGAAAATTTTGCATTGATAATTCTGATTGGTGAATTCGGTATCCGCAGAATATCCTTGCACGAGGCCAGAAAAACACACACAGAAAACAACATCTTTGTGATCCGGGATCTTACGATGAATAAATTGTAGAGGAAAATAACCTGAGAGAGCTAACAAAACAAAACAACGCAAACAAATAAATAAAAAAAGAGGGATGGGCGGGGGGGGGGGGGACGGCGGATGGGAAAGATACTGGTAGTAAAGACAATCTTTGCGATCATACAACCTTGGTTTTGCTTCATACAGATCTTCGTATGTTTCGGTCACGGTGTTTTCTTTCGTCCTCATTATACATCGATTGTCAAATTCTGGTTGTTATATCAAAAAGGACATTATGATATGACATGCAAAAAAAAAAAAAAACATGTCTGCACATGATTTATCTATTGTGACGTAATAATTTTATTCATTAATTTGAACTATACACACAGAGAGAGAGAGAGAGAGAGAAGGCACTTCTACACGTGGACGTCAATCACATACAGTTGATCACATAATAATTCTCTCAGTTTGAAACGTGAAGGTAAACAAAATTTTCATTCGTTATGTTACAATTTGTTTATATTTCCGTTTTCTGCACATTTCTGCCTAAATAACTCAACTAGTTCTAGTTAGAATACTTCTCCATTGTAGGAGATGCAGGGAAATTTAATTCAATGAGAACACAATTATACATTCTATAGCTAAAATCTCCCAAGACTTGATAAGTTTATTAATAAAGAGTATAATAATTAGCCATGAAAGAGTCGTTTCATCTTTTATTTGAGATTTTTTTTTGCCCCTCACATCCCAACTAGAAATTGGGGAGAATTTCAAAGAAAGATTCTCTTAGATCTCCCCCATTACCACAAAGGACCACTAAGAATGCCAGACATTTTTCTTCGTTACGATAGTGCGTGTCAAACCTGTCTATTCATGGCGAAAGGGTAAATGATTTTAACGTTTGAAAATATACCGCCTTTCAGACCATACCTCACTTTAGAAAATTTCGCTATTTCTCATTGTGAAGCCCTCGTAAAAATCATTGTTACGGGCCTGTGCCGTTGCTAGGTAACCGTAAACTTTGACTAACAATCCTAATAGGTGGATAACGAGTATTTAATCGACTGGTTCGCTCGATCCAGAACTTGTCATGGAGGTCAAAGCGGAATCCGTTTTATTCGATGACCATGGTGTTGTTGTCGTGATGTTTTTGTCACGTGGACGTTGGTCATACCGTCTGTTTCCTTTGATGACGTCCTGCACGTGCTCTATCAGCCCTATCAGCTCGCCAACGGCTACGTCAGCGTTCGGCGCCTCCGTGGCAGCACTTGTGGTGGTGGTGGTGGTGGTAGTAGAACTCATGTCATCAGCAGTTTTGCCCGCTATGGCATACTGGGCTGCGAATAGCTTGGCGGGCAGTATGGTGACGCCGTTTGAAGTATCCTTCACCGGTTCTCCGGTTGCGTCATAGTTAGCCAGTAGGATGCTGCATTCTGGGTACAGCCTAATGGCGACGGACGGTATTTGTATCGTCGCTGAGGAAGGGACGACAGGCAGCGGCAGAGCTGCAGTTGGCGTTTTTCTTGCACCTTTGGGTTCTGTGTTATTTAAAACAAGAATAACTAGCTGACATTATTGAATTGCTTGCAATATTTGTATCGTCGCTGAGGAAGGGACGACAGGCAGCGGCAGAGCTGCAGTTGGCGTTTTTCTTGCACCTTTGGGTTCTGTGTTATTTAAAACAAGAATAACTAGCTGACATTATTGAATTGCTTGCAATATTTGTATCGTCGCTGAGGAAGGGACGACAGGCAGCGGCAGAGCTGCAGTTGGCGTTTTTCTTGCACCTTTGGGTTCTGTGTTATTTAAAACAAGAATAACTAGCTGACATTATTGAATTACTTGCAATATTTGAACTTTATGATGTGGTAAACGTTCGTATCTCACGTCTTATCATTGGACATACAAACGAAACTTGATCCAAACTGGTAAAAGATTTATGAAGAATAATTTATTGTGCAAATCCATTTATATGTTTTTAAATTTCTCTAGTTCCATTGACCAAGAAGAAAGAACTACTTTGTAATTTCTCGAAAACCAGAGATAGGAACAACTCCTTAAACCACGTCTATGTGATATCATTTGTTTGATAATTGTTTTTTTTTTCAAGAAATATCAGCAAATTTATGGGATTATTTATGTATGGATAGATTTGCCACATGTCGGCATAGAAGACATACTCACAAATTGTACTTAAAGGACAAATCCACCTTCATAGACATGTGGATTGTGTGAATGGAGCAATATTAGCAGAACACACAGTTGAGAGTTTGAGGAAAATCGGACAATCCGTTCAAAAGTTACAAATTTTTAAAGTTTCTGCGCAGTCACTGCTGGATGAGAAGACTACTAGAGCTTGTGATGTCACATGTGTACAACTACATAAAGAAAATAAAAATAAAATTCAACATATTTTCACTTTTCTCGCTCAAGAAAAGGTCACTTGACTTCCCTCTTTCAGAAGATAGGGGGAATAATATTACCCTTAACATACGTCAGTGACAAGTCGAGGAAATCTATGTTTTGTGAAATTCTCTTTTTATTTTCCTTTATCGTTATACGCATGTGACATCATTCACTGCAGTAGTCTTCTCATCCAGCAATGACTGCGCAGATACTTTAAAATTTCATTACTTTTGAACGGATTGTCAGATTTTCCCCAAACATTCACTGATGTGTTCTACTAATATTGCCGCATTCACTCGATCTACATGTATATGAAGGTGAACTTGTCCTATAAATATATATCTATATAACGAACCTATATTAATAGAAAAGGTAAGAGACAAATAAGAATGAGGAGGAGAGCAGACAAAGTAGAGATCAAAAGCCTTTTATATGTGACCTTGCATCACAAAACGAACAAAAAGTCGCTCCCCTTGATTTTACATAAGGACTAAAAAAAAAAAAAATGGGTCAACTGAGTCAATCTTGAGTTTTTCATATTTTCTGAAAGAGCTATTCTTCTTCTACATTATTCTTTAGTTTGGGATCATAACATGAGTGGGAAAGTGTGTTTGAGCAGTTTTCCTACAAGCCTTTTTGGGGGGAGAGTAGAATGATTAGCTATGTCTTAGAGCCCCCCTTTAATTTTCTGAAATCCTTTGCATACTCTTTACTTTCAAGTCTAATAACTTTTAAGAAGATAATGCTACAACTGCTTTGAAAGTTGGCATTAATTATGGAGAGAATGCGTTAATAGAGCATCTTTAATTTCAGCCTAATCTAATAATCTCTTCATTGTTGCTGCTCCAGTTGTTTACATCCTGTGTTTTGTCCCTCTCATCACACAGCTAGCACGGCTTGGTAAAGGTTCAGCGCTTGAATAGACCCTGTACTTCAGAGCCTCTTTTCTCAATTCACACTTTTCTAGAGTGTGTGCTTTCTTTCCAGTACTTTATAGGTTAGGGAAGTCCATTTGAATTGAGATATACATCATTTGAAAGCTTATAGTCTCCTCTTTAAGAATCTCCCCTTAACTAAAAATCCATGTTGGCAACTTTTTGTTGCTTTTGTGCTGCAGGGTCACATATACCACTAATACAATAATACCCTCATATAATGGGCGACATATGAAATGTCTATCTATGCCACTGATATCGACTGCAAATGATGTGCTGTGAGGGTAGACTGTGATGTTCAATCTTCCTGGAAACGTTATTTGTCGGCAAGGGTTCCTTGATTCTAGCTGGGTAGCCGTCGAAATCTCTACAAAAAAGATACGACAAATACGAAATCGTCCATTTCATATTATTTCAAAGTATCAAAGAGCAAACATGAGAATGCTTGATCGCAAACTGCAAGACGAACATTAATCGTCGATAACTGTAAGTTTATAGTGTTCTTGGATACAGAATCGCAATTAGTTATTATTATTATTTTTTTTTTTTGGGGGGGGGGGTTTACATAGTTCTTGCCGGATATATTGTGATAATCAAGATTAAATCGAAAACAGGTAATTAACACGGATGAAAAAATAATAACAATTACAGTGTCGCAGAATAACATTAACTCAATCTTTGTAAAAACATGGCAGAAAAAACGCTAAAAGACACGAAAACAAGACATAAATATAATTCTACAATAATGTGTTAATAGTATCATTGGATTTGTAAGACATACAGACTTTTTTTTTTTCAAGTTGATACCTTCACATTTCGCCTATGATATTTGTAAAATGTCAGATAACTATAGCCCAACAGAAAAGTAAAACAAACAAACAAACAAACAAACAAACAAATATTGTCAGCAATCGTTCGGAATTTGAAATAATCACGAATAGGATATTATGAACTACTGTACATCTTAAGGGGGATGGCTAGAAACAATGCAGTTCAATGTTTCCAGGTTAGCATGCCTGTACAGTGACAGGGCGATCGTTAACGGGCCGTTAACATTAAACTGCACATTACTTGAATATGAGACCATTCTGAAGCAAATAATTTTCACACAACAATAGATATAATTATAATGTACTCTTAAATGAATCCCACAAGGATTGGAACAATCATCCCCCAGCATTCCCACTGATTCCCACTGATCAGTTACTAGCCATTCCCTTTAATAGTTCATTGTTCCTTTCCCTTTACGAGGTATAATGGGTTATTACAACGGAATAACTGAATATACCATTATTTTAAACTCTTTTTTTTTTTGAAGAAAAATAACTGCATTCCAATTCCAAATTCTTCATTTTTCTGCACTTGTTTGGATGTGCTGTGAAATCTAGTTGTAGTGTCATAAAAGTGAGAATGTTTCGTTTCGCAATCTAAAGAACATTAAACAATCTAGTCCTGCGATATATTTTTCTTTGTATGGTATGGTCACATGCATCAGTGTGCATACTACATTTTCCTTTTTTTTTTTCACTTACCGCCAATTGATAGCAGCATGAGGACTCTAATCCAGGGCTGCATATTGGTGACTGGGATACGAAGTCTCTCCTGTATAAGAAAGACAATTGTCAACAGTTGCAACACAACTTTGGAGGAGGCAATTGTAGTACCATTACAGCAAAAGGCAGTATACAGGCAAGCTGGTACATTATATTGGACGTTTCAATACTCCTGATACCAAGCAATCACTGTGACTCGTTTTTGTTTTCTCTTTCCTTTTTTTTTTCGGGGGGGGGGTACTGTAGATGTCTTGTTTTTGTCCAACTTCCCTCTCCCCTCCTTGCACTTATATCGAAGTGTATTTTTACACCTACTCCCCGACGAGGTCGAATGAGATTTACAAAGGCGCAAATTTGACTTTGCTTGTGTCAAATAAGTGATTAGAACTATACATCTGTTTCTTGTGTGATATGTGCACATGTTAAATGACAAAAGTTGTCATTCAGACAAATCCGTGAAGCTGTGCCATTGCAGAATTCACTATGAAGAGCACAGAATTATGGAAGTTTCGGACTCATTGTGGGCAGATAAGAAACGATGGTATTGAACATAATGTACACCATCAATTCAACAAACATGTGTCAATTGAAAAGAAAAGCAAATATGATTCAGTAGCATTCCTATGACATTCCTACCGGAAATCCATTCATATCAATTCATACAATGACAACTGTAAGAATCTGTCTTAATGTACAAAACAAAATCTGTTTATTATACAAATCATCATCAGGAGAAATTGTGCAAAGCAAAGCTTGTGTCGTAAGACGTTACTGTAAGCTGATACAATGACATAATCAATCAAAACATGAAAACTAATTGGGGACTACACTGAAAATAATAATAATTACTACAATCCATGCAAAAATCTAAATGATAAAAGAAAAGATGTCATTTCAGAGGGACAAATAGTTTTGTGCTATGATACATTTTCATCAATTGTTATCAACTGTCATCAACTGTCATGTACAGATGTATTCGTAAGGTGGCAATTGCTGATCTGCATTTTGAGCATGTCGGAAACAGGAGCCTATTGCAATCTTACAAATACATTTCTACAAAGGGCGAAGATTGATGACAAATCTGTCGTTGCACCATAATCCAAATAATATTGTAGGAGACCATCAATGTTTCCAAAACGTTAAGCAATTAATGAATCTGTAAACAAAACAAAACAAAAAACAACAACAAAAAACCAGTAAATATATTTTGTGTCCTTACTATAATAAGTAGCAGCAGCAACAGTTCCAAAACCAGATTTATTTGGTCGTCATCCCACTTGCTAGCCCGAGCTCAGTCTCTGAATATCACTACATCTCTCTTTCTCTTCGGAGTAAGGATTGTCTCCTATTAAAACTAGGAAAGTAGCTGCAAAGTCATGAATTTCTCAACTGGTGGTTTCCATCCTCCACTGAAGTAACTGTACAATGACACGATGACGTTGATGTTTTCTTTGAATATACTCTAATTACTTTTTTTTTTCAGTTGCATTCATCTACATCGCACACGATTTATGACATTTGCAGGATTGAGCGGCATCGATGCGAGGTATCCGAGAAGAATTACTGTCAAGGAAGATTTCAAAATGAAAGGTAAAAATTGCGTAGAATCGTGAGAATTGTATTATTTTTAACGTCATTTGTGAAGAAACCTGAAAAAGGATCCACCAAATGGAGCCGTGTACACGTTCCCTGTTGAAATGCTCACACGATCCCCGCTTTTGAACACGAACAGACGATATGAAGCAAAATGAGCTCCAACAAAGGACCCAGTTTTGCTGAATGTCCAAAAGATTAATGCGAGGTTAGGATCATTGTTATAATATGGCGATGGTCGACAATTTGACGTCTAAAAGCAGCCAAAGATGTCCAACTATAATATAATACATACCGAAACACAATAATGGAAAATAAAGGGCGCACGGGCAATTATTGAAATCAACAGGAAATAAAACCAATTCAATACGATGAGAGTAGTTTGCGCGACGATACACGTGCTTGAAAGCTTTGACATCCACAAATCGTGGCAGATATCTTAATCATCCCTGCTGGAAATTACACAGTGGCCAATAGTGTGAATCACATTGTGAAACACAGTTTGAGGACAATTGTGAACACAGTGTGAAATCTCTTTGAACTGTGAAATTCGAGCGTTTTAACATTGGGAACATACTGTGCATCAAAGATTCACAGTGTGGAAACAGAACATTACAATGTAAACTCTCTGTGACAAACCATATCACAGTGTGAAATCATATTCTCACTGTTAAAGGCATAATTTACCATTTGCAGGTGAAAGCATTAGTGCTATAAAATAGTTCTAAAATGTGAGTTAGGGATAGAAACAACCACTGTCAAAATTTGAATCCGTATAATCGATGTTAAAGGGGAAGGCTAGTAACTGATCAGTGGGAATCAGTGGAAATGCTGGGAGATGATTGTTCCAATCCTTATGGGATTCATTCAAGAGTTCATTGTATATCTATTGTTGTGTGAAAATGATTTGCTTCAGAATGGTCTCATATTCAAGTAATGTGCAGTTTAATGCTTCCAGGTTAGCGTCCCTGGTCAGTGACGGAGCATTAATCTGCACATTATTTGAATATGAGACCGTTCTGAAGCAAATCATTTTCACACAACAGTAGATATACAATGAACTCTTGAATGAATCCCATAAGGATTGGAACAATCATCTCCCAGCATTTCCACTGATTCCCACTGATCAGTTACTAGCCTTCCCCTTTAAGTGTTGTTAAATACACAAAATGTGAACAATAGTTATAATAAAAAATTTTCCAGACTAAACCGTATACAGTTACGGTTTATTGACAAAAACCCTGATATCTCCT
The DNA here is from genome assembly GCA_033980235.1 of Diadema setosum. Lineage (NCBI taxonomy): Eukaryota > Metazoa > Echinodermata > Echinoidea > Diadematoida > Diadematidae > Diadema > Diadema setosum. The sequence continues at coordinate 14,233,344 of CM067071.1, forward strand.
TATATTTTAGGTTTTATTGCAAATATTTTATAGGGTAGGATGTTTTATGATACAACAGACCTACACATATGCATCAAATATGATATCTTGAAATTTTTTTAAATCACTGCTCCCAAAGGTAAACTGGACCTTTAAATTCGAGCATTTTCACATAGTCGACTATGTGAACACACTCTGAGACACTGTGTTCTTCTCAGCAGGGATAAACAAGTTTGAAGAATGAAAAATGAGGGAGGAAATGAAATAACAAAGCAAGATGTCCTAAAAAAAAAACACAAACCAAAACTGTAATTGTCATTGCATCAATATGTACTTGCTCACAATTCATTGGATGTTGCGTTGCGGCTACCACTTTTTGTTTTCCCCCGATTACTACATATTATATATCATATAATATATATATATATATATATATATATATATATATATATATATATATATGAAGAGTTTGTTTGCAAAAACCGATAAGTCCATTTTTGAAGATTTTGAAATAGGGTCTCTGTCATAAAGTACAAAATAATACCTTTTAAATGATACATTGATCACAACATATAAAGGTATATTTTTGAAGTTATGGTCAAAAGAAGCAAAAATTTTATTATAATTCTCTTTGTTTTTCTTGACCTTTAATCGCAAATATCTCCATTTGACAAATATGGACTTATCGGTTTTTTGCAAACAAACTCTTCATATATAATAGCATACATACTTATGATACAGGCCGGCAGTGTATGACAAAAGTTATAGTGCACGCAAAATATAACGATTGCAAACGATAACCCACTATCGATTTGACTACCGGTTTTTGCTCCCTCACTTTAATCATCGAGTACTTGAAACCCACATCTTATCGACGCAATTGCGCCACAACCGCGATATGCTTTGCTCGATATTATCGTTATTCTCGATTCTCGCTAGCTGTGCCAGCAATTTATCTGTGTGGGACTATACTTTTAAACATGGAAGCTGAAATCAACAGGTTCGCTACTTTTACAGAGACTGATCTATATAAATAGCATCTTAGACATAAAGGACACAAAGAAAACAAAGGATGCCATCAAATACGCCCTACGAATTTTGGACTCCTACTGTTCTGAAAAAGGAATCAATCCGACGGATATTGAGCAAGTCAACCCAAGATTTGTGCCGCTTTCCCGTACATTCTACGGGGAAGTGCGCCCGGTATACGCTTTTAGCGCTCTTTGATCGCGTTATAACGCTATGAACTTGTACAACGACATTTACAACACACTCTCGGAATCCACATACTAGTATGCAGCAATGGTGACTTCAATGATGCCTGGCACGAGCCTTGTGTTTACAGATCCCTATTAAATCCCGCAATATATCATCTAGTCCTGGGGACTGTTTCAGGACAATTATATTGTTATCTGGGGAACACCAGATAGCATCAAAGGCCTGAATTATGGTGCTTTTCATACAGAAAGTCATTCGGCCAACAATATCTAGACAGCTCATCGATCAGGCCATTTCAACAAAGACTCTCCTGGTAAAAGATCACGCCCAGTCCATATTGGCTTTAACTCTTTCGTCATGAATGATGCAGCGAAGAAACTATTGATCGGTAACTTCATTAAGACTTCTATATTCAACTTAGGTCTGCTTCAGGATGTTAAATTCTATTTTTCTGATGATTACTCGGGAGGGTATACGCCGTGAAGAAAGAGAAATTCCCCCTGGTCAAACAAGTATTGAGGCAGGAAGGAAAAGTGGCGTTCCTGATCTACCTTGCAACAGTCAAAATCAGAGATATCACGGGTCGTCTGGTGGATCCTTGAAGAGTAGTTGTAAAAAAGATGGATAGTTCGTACTCGAAACTGACTTTATCATACGTTTTTCCTTTTTTGTGTTACTAGTTGCGACCATTCATTTGAGGGCTTTGGTCAGTACCAGATTGGACTGGTCTAACTGTTTTTGTTGCATAGTAGCACGCTATGACATTACTGTTATACACACGTATTTCTTCACTTTATTGTTTCTTGTTTGTTCTTTTTATGTCTTTACAGCACATGTTCGTTAGATATTGAAGTACTGAGTTCTGCATTTTGTGTTTGCAAACACAGGGTTGCATGTTGCCAACTGTAGTTTTAGCATGACAATGCCACTTAACAACATTTCCATGTGTCTTTGAATATTTGCTCTTTTAACTGTAGAGGCCTCAATGATTCAGTTAAAAAAAAAAAAAAACCCACACAGTCTCCCCAAAGTGTTGAAAAGTTGTGGGCAACTGAATGGGGTGGCGATGTTTGGTTAAGCAGTTTCGCGAAGAGGCCTAATTGTAGGGGCGTTCAGAGAAGAAGAATCTGAAATATCTTATGAACAAGCAGCAACCCTTTTGATAAAATGAAGCTATCCATTTCTTTCTTCCAAGATGCTTTAAGAAATAGTCTTAAAGGCCCTTAGAATAAAGCTTAGTTATTCAATGTTACGAAACATAACAAATTATGAATAACAATAAGACATCAAGTATAAATGGTCTGCTAGTCTAGTTTTATAGATATTTTTTTTTTCTTTTTAGAAGATATGACTTGATGGTAGCATCATATGATTATTCTTTCAACCCTGGTATTCTGTCAGACTCTGAAGGAAATGGAATTGTTACTTTAATTTTTTAGAAAGCTAAGAATAATTATGCTTTAAAGATTATGTCCAAAATGCCAAAATCCATTGTCTTAACCACAGATTATAAACCTATAGCAAAAAGAAAAAAAAAAAAAGAGACAAGAGAGAGAGAATATATTGGGATCGGCTGAAAAAGGGCCTTTTGTATTTAACAGATCACAAGGTTTTATGAAGGGGAAAAATATAAGCCATAATATATACGAACTATTATTATTGATATGCATTTATAAATAGAATACGCAAACATATTGAAGGATCTATTGTGCTGACAAAAATGTTCTTTGGAAAGCAAATCCTCCTGAATGTGTGTCTACCAAATTGCATAGTGTGAATTGAAAGAATCTTTTAGTTATGTGGTATAAGTACAAAACTTATATTTTAATTGACCTCTGCCTATAGATAATTTTTACTTGTAAGAATTCTTGTGGTAGAATCAAAAAGTACGACTTATAGATATCGCACTTACTTTTATTATCCAGTGTAGTTCTAAAAGGGAGTTTGTCAAGTTTCTGATTTATTTGACGGTATTGTGTTAAGTTATTCGAAGAGTAGGTGATAGAATATGACATACCCATGCGAGATAGAAGTAATGGGATCTATTTCAACTGGTTTGACAATAATTCTACAGTCGATGAAAACATACATGGCAAAATAGTAAAAAATGCCAAAATGCTCTTTGATACAAAATGATGCTACCAAATAGTTAACCCTCAAAAGCCGAAAAGAAATGGAACGAAAGTCTCGGTGCGAATTTTGAAGAATCAAATTAGTCTGTTCATCACACCAATAAAGTGTACTATTGAAACACAATTGCGGTCTCTTTATTTCAAAGTGTTTCGTAATGCTATTGGTGTTCATGATTTTTTGTCAAAAATTATTGGAATGAATTCACCAAATTACTTTTACTGTTCCACGATCTCCAGAGACACTCCTTCATCTATTTTGGTACATGTCCAACGATAATTCCACTATATTGGAGAATCTAATATCTCTCAGTTTCTAGTAGAAAATAAAACAAACATTATCTGTAATTTCTCCGTGACAAACAAGATGTTTGGAGTAGCCGATGATAAAAACACATTGCCAGATTATACATTGCCTGTTGTTTATTTTAAGTTTTACTTCTACAAAGTAGATTTAAAAGAAAAAAAAACCGACCATTTTCTGCGCTTATTGTTTTACTGATTCACAAAAGAAAGATTGAGCAAAGAATAGCTGAAAAGAAAAACAAGATTTGTTGACATTTTAAGAAATGGTCCTTCTCAATTGACTTTCCAGTTTAGGCCCTTATTAATCTTAACTGTTGCTTAGGTTGTGTGAGTGTGTGTGTGTGTGTTTGTGTGTTTTTGTAATGAAATTGCTATGCCTCTTTATACATTGATCTTATTTCAATAACTCCATTATGCATGTTATGTATTGATACGCTAATACTGTTCTTTTGAAAGGTGATACATGTACGTATATATTTATCTGTGTGTTTGTTTAAAAAAAAAGTTAAACGTTGTACATTTTTATGTTAATAAAAACTAAAAGATAAAAAAATCTTTGTGGCCTTGGATTGATGGGAATTGATAGCATTGTGGCAATGGCATTTGCACTGACTTCGAATTGTTGCAGCCCGCTTTAATGGATGTTGCATTATCATAGCGAGCAGAGTCTCTCCAACCAGTGTCCATTGCCATTCCCCTGGGATGAATATCTCTACGCCTACTTAATTCATGACATGAACCTTGACTTCTGAATCATTAACAAAATTTACAAGGCTGGAGCTTTGGTATCTAATGATTACTCAAAAATAAAGAAAGACAAAACGATGTAACCATTAAAAGGTCTGGAGTATAAAACTCGACAGTGTCATCTTCGGAAACCGCTATAAAGATCTAAGGAAACGGAATAATTCATCATTATTCCATGACATGGAATACACTTTACTGACTCTAATAGTCCGAAGTCTCGAAAGCAGTTCACATTGGGCTCGACTTTGATATGCAAATTATGCGTATTAAACAGCGTGGGCTGACACAAATCAGGGAAAGATAATATTCTTCTATACAGTGTTAAAAGCAATACATTGTACATTGTATTGTGCATTCCTTGTTGTTCTTGGATTAGACTTAAACCATGAATTCATAATGTAAATTCCGGCCTGTATGGAGGATTTCAGTCTCTGTCCAGGGAAGTGAGACTAGACTCTCACCTCCTCTTGCTCTGTCAAACTGACACAGGGTTTCCAGTGACAATGACAATGTTTGCTGTGTACTAGGCCCTACATTTTTGCCAAATTTTTTGTGAATTCAAATTGTAGGACAGACCTTTAATTTACATAGGTGTTTGTTATTATCGTTATCAGTACTGTTATTATTACTATTATCATTATAATCATCATTATTATTATCAAATGTATCATCATCATTATCATTATTATCATTATAATCATATTTATTGGACGCAATTTCAATGGCAAGCAAAACTACTGCCGCAAGGCCAAAGGACTATCGATTTACAATTTCAACTGCTCTCTGAGAATGAATATTGGATGGCTTGATTGGCAGTCAGGAAATTCGTGAACATTGCCGCTCCATAACAAGCGTGCATCAATTAAAATTGCAAGGTCACCTCGGCTCATTTGTGAAAGTAATCAATTCTATTAATTTCATAACCGCGAGGTGCACATTATTTGATAAATGCTAGCAGTAAAGCCTGTTTGGCTAGAAAAATTTATTTTTCCATAATTCGTTGATAAACTTACTTTAGAATGTTTGAAATGACCCTTGGCTTATTTGCGATCAAACTTTGTAATACATCATCCGATCAACTTAATAGAAACAGACAAATCGATGACGTTGGATTGATGAATTACGAATTATTATATTCAACCTGACTGAAAATGGAAATTGTAATTGTTCAAATGTTGTAACTAAACTTGGAGTGACTTGAACATTGCGTTGATGTTAAAACATTATGCATGTACATATATAGCAATCAACCTCCATTCATTTCCTTTGCAGCCACTTTGATGTGACTTCCTGTAAGGTCGGTCAGTCTAATCATACTGATTTGGATTTACAGAAATTTGAAATAGTGCAAACATTAAAAGCAAAGTAAACATATAATTCCTAATAATTATCAATGCAATCTAAAAAAGCGAAGACATTAAATGTTACATTGTGACGGCAAAGATATTGCATTGCGGTTGTTATGCACTGCATTTAACAACCCAGTAAATATCGATGTAGATTTTGAATCATACTGGAAGGAATGTCATAGAACTGCAAGACTTCATCGTCCAACGATTAATATTTGTTTCCTTTAGCACATAACGCAACACGGAAATCTGTTCGACTGACCTTTACTTTTCTTGTGACTCGTCCAAGTCACTTCTTCAACACGTACTGGCTGGTTATTGGCTAGCATTCATCAGTGATGGATGACTAGGCGATGTCATTTCATTCATTGTTAAAACGTCGAGGATTTTTTTTTTTTTCGGATGCACGGATCATTGATATCTAAATAATGCCGGGGGCGGGGATGGGGGGGGGGGGGGGGGGAGGGGTTTGCGTGTTTTTTTTTTTTTTTTTTTTTTTTAATTCAGGAGGTGTACGGGTGAACAGCTTTCACTCAAATATAGGCCTACATGTAAATGGGTATGCACCTCACTTGAAGAACTTCTGGATACATTGGCATGTCCCTAATGTCTGTGTGATCATTGGGAGGGTTTATCTCCAAGGTGATGAACGCCATTATACGTTTGTGTGTCAGACTTTAAAGATAATTATTTTATGTTCGAAGATAGAGCAATTCATATCTTCATTATTTTTTCCCATATACTCTTAAGAGGAGTTACCGATTTTCTTCTTTAATTTGGTACCATGCTCAGATCGACGCTCAGCTTTTTTTTTTCACTTTTAAGAATGCCTATCTGTGTATGCTTCTCTTTATTCAGCCTATGAGTTAACTTATTGTATTGTAGTATACAAATATGAGCAGTTGTGTTAGCCCCAGGTATCACGTTAGTTAATCTATGTTTTGAGGAAGTTCTTGCTTTCATTTAATTTGTTGTTTACTGTTAATTTTAAATGTTCGCTTATTAATAGCTTGAACATGTACTTCTTATACATTACGCATAAAATCCTTCCATGAATGCTGAGAGAGCTGTTTGAGGTAATAATAACAATTACATTGTCAATATAACAAGAACAAGGCTAGAGCTAGGCAAGTTAAATAAGCCTCGTGCTAGATTTCTGTTCTCTCTGAAACTATTAAGAGCAACAGCGTGACGAGCTTTATGAAAGAATGGCTGAAAAGCGGAACGATTTCCGCCGTAACCCTCCGGGCAGACGTTTAAAGATAACTCGTTCATTGCACATACAGGACAGCTCTCGCCACAAAACTGCAATATTGTTGTAGGCCAACACAAATCTCAACTTGATAAGGGGCGTGTAAACAATCGGTAAGTTCTAAACGTTTTCCTCGTTATATATGGATAAATCATGATAATTTGAAGGGTCTTTCAGATGCATGCCGTCTTTTTTTAAATTGCATAAGGCCTTATACTATTAAAGTGATAATTAGGATGCTGAACGGGCAGCGCTCCAGCATTAATGACGTATCATGTTTGTGTTATTCATTATGATTTGTAATTACAGTTAAGTATTTTTGTAGAAACTCTTAAGTGGTTCCCAATCTACAAGCATTGTTGTTGTTGTTTTTTTTTTTAAGTTGATTTTTCAGTTCTCTTTCCTCCTCTAAACATAACTTAAAGTATTTTTCGGTATGCATACATATCTTGTAGACTATCGTTTATTTTTTTCGTATTTTCTAATGTATATTATATTCTTATGACAATTCCTGATTTATACCGTCTTAAGTCTTGTGTCATGCACCAACAGAACACCCGTCAGCACCGACATAATATCTGTCATACACCGACAAAACATTCTTGGATCAGCACCGAATGACTGCAACTGTTCACGCCATGTTTGCCAACTCCAACTCTCATGTCCCGAATGGACACTTTTATTCCACCCCACCCTGGTTTCACCAAGGCACATCACGGTTCTCCGTCACACCTCCCCCCAACAAGAGGAAAGTTATGAATGTAACTTTTCGACTATAAACACCTTCCTTGTAAGGCTTGCTTCACTGTTCGTGCGTACTATTCAGCTTACACGATTACAAACTCAAATAATTTTGTTTTGTTTTCTTACAACCTCACCTGGCATACTACACTTATAATTACTGATTTTGAGCCTTATCAGAATCAGTGAACTCCGGCATCAATTGTCCACTTTTAGAATAATATCTGAAAACTTGACAAGCCCCCTACAAAACATGTAAATACACAAATTACGCAATGTGTCTACAGTAATACACATGTGAAACTGTTTTCAAGGCGTGCACATATGGGTGCACATAATCTGGAAAGATTACACCAGATGTAATCAATTATTTCTCCAATAGTATTGATATTTTGACCGAGACTGTGTTTTCTGATAGTCTCGACTGTAATCATATCCTCACATATTTCACCAATAAACTTCAGGCATGAATAATATATTTTTTTTTTTGTAACACATACATTTCATCTTTAAATGTGGAAACCAAACATACAGTTTCTTCCTGAAATTGTGATGACTGCTGCAAAGATATGTCTGTTTCTCCAACACAAACTTTCACTGGAGTTTCACTGAATGTGGTAACAGCACGCATCTCTTGATTATAACAAAATCGTATTTAACAACACATGTGTACACCTACTCAATGTACTTGCTAATACATCTTATACCTATGTCAACTCTGCGTCATACGTTAGCCAAAACAACAACAAAATTTTAACCATCGGACATTTCTTTTTGTCCCTTCACACATATGTACTGTCACGCGATAAAATGTTGGAATATATGTGCAAACTCTGGAAAATATCGAGATCATACTTTTTTTAAAAGTGTTGCTCAAAACTTGACACACAAATGTGAATCTGTCACTCTGTAACGAAATACATAATACACAGGTTGTTAATTTACAAGAGTGACATTATATCTTGGCTTCTTTATGCCTCACTGTCACTCAACACTTTTTCATTTATACAAAACAACACAAATTCTTTTGTTTTAACACAAATCGGTTGACATAAAACTCATAATTTGATCAACAGTTCTCCTGTGACTGGCCGGTTGTGTTTTGCTATACTGTTTTTGCATTTGCGAGCATTAACTCTGTAACGTATCGGTATAGATACAAATATGAATCATTTTACTCTTTGGATTACATTGAATGAAATCACAATACATGTAGAAGTGTGCAACTGAAGCACAACTTTCACTGTAATCTTACACACCACAAATGTTGTATCCTGACGCTTCCTGTAATGTTGTGTTTTCAACATATCACACAATGCTTGGCGTCTAACACATCATGAAATTTTCAAGTGATGTCTTCTTATAAAGACAGAATATTATGTACTAGTACTTTCTCATACTTCCTAGTATCACTCACATACTGTTTTCGTTTGAAACAAACATGTTTAACATAAATACAATTTCTTCCTTCACAGATCCTTGGGAAAGGAAGAAAACAAGGAAAATACATAAACATATGTATACTTTGTCATATACACACACACACACACACAAAAATCAATCAACATCAGTTTCTTGTCTGTTTTGAGTCCTGTTTGAAATGTTCAGCTTGATGTAGGTTTCACTGTAGATTTGAGATTGTTATCGTTCGGCAACATTATCAGCGCGTGCACAGTTTCAAACTCGCGACAAAGCGTCTGCTAATTTGTTGTCCTTTCCTGCTATGTGCACAATTCTCAGTGGATACGGCTGGAGAATCAAACTCCAACGGAAGAGACGCTGATTCTTGTGCTTGAAGCGTTCTAAGAATGTCAATGGGTTATGGTCAGTGTACACCACGATGTCTCTTCCACCGTCCAAATACGCTTCGAAATGTTGCACCGCTAGAACGACACTAAGGCATTCCTTCTCCACAGTTGAATGCTTTTGCTGATGGCGATTCAGTTTTTTGGAGAAGAAACACACGGGTTTGCTGTGTCCGTTGTCGTCATCCTGAAGTAGCACGGCTCCTACTCCTCGGTCACTAGCATCGGTAGCCAGCTGGAAGCCCCTCTCGAAGTTTGGTGCGATGAGCACGGGATCGTTCATGAGGACGGCCTTCAGCTTCTGGAACGCATCCTGGCAGCTCGCCGACCACTGGAACGTTGTACCCTTTTTCAACAGGTCCGTCAAGGGCACCACCAGGTGACTGAAGTTGGGGACGAATCTCCGGTAGAATCCGCACATTCCCAAGAAGCGCTGAAGCTCCCGTTTCGATGCCGGCACTGGGAAGTCCACGATGGCTCGGACCTTGGCATCTCGTGGTGCGACGCTACCTCGGCCTACCTTGTGACCTAGGTAAGTCACACAAGCTTTTCCGAACTCGCATTTGGCCAGATTCACCACGAGTCCTGCATGTGACAACCTCTGGAACAGCTCTCGAAGATGAGCAACATGCTCCTCCCACGTATTGCTGAAAACCAACACATCGTCTATGTAGACAACACAGTTACCATGACCAGCAATAACTCGATTCATCATCCGTTGAAAAGTTGCGGGGGAATTTTTCATCCCGAAGGGCATGACACGACACTGGTATAACCCGGAGGGTGTGACAAACGCCGAGATCTCTCTTGCATCTTTGTCTAATGGCACCTGCCAATACCCTTTCATCAAATCCAATTTGCTGACATACTCAGCACTTCCTACCCGATCAATACATTCCTCAATCAAAGGAAGCGGAAACGAATCAGTCTTGGTTATGGTATTGACCTTCCTGTAATCGATACAAAACCTGGACGTTCCGTCTGACTTCGGGACTAGCACTACTGGGGAACTCCAGTTTGAGTTACTAGGCTCTATGATTCCATTTGCAAGCATGAAATCTATCTCCCTATCCACCTGTTCTCTCTTAGCAGGATGAATCCGATATGGATGCTGCTTTATGGGTGCATTTTCACCAACATCTACCGTATGAACAGTATCTTTCGCACAGCCCAATTTATCACTGCAAACCTCCGGAAATTCCTGGAAGATGTCGACAACATCTTGCCTCTCCGAATCAGACAAATGATTGAGAAGTAACTCTGGATTTCTTAGTGCCTTTGAGTTCTCTACTCGCGGAATCATTCCTGACTTAAAACTCACACTCTCATAATCTGGAGCATCAGATTCAAACTCTTCTGCACTTTTCTCAGCACTGTGTAGGACACTCTCACTTACAACTGCACCTACGTCTTCTACCATCACACGGCTAAATAGCTCCTCAAAAGCCGGAATAGGAATCAACGGCGCAGGTCTAATGGCATGTTGTGGTTTTCCTACCACTTGACATTTATGACACGTTCGACAAAATTCAGACACATCCTTTCTCATCTTGGGCCAGAAGAAGTGAGTTCTGATTTTACACAAAGTCTTCTTGACACCCATGTGTCCGGCTATTGGAATTTCATGTGCAAGACGTAGAATTTCCTTTCGATACGGCGGAGGAACAACTATCTGGTCGACAATCGTCCAGTCCTCATCTGCGGGACGATCTGGAGGACGCCATTTCCTCATCAAAACACCAGACTTTACATAGAAACATTCTAACATTCCCTTCGCCTCATCTACAGTCAATGCACCCTCTCTCAACTTCAACAATTCCTCATCTTCCATCTGTGCTTTGATTAAAGCCGGCTGACTGAACACACCTTCTTCCCAACTTTGTTCTCTTTCACCTTCACTAGTCACCTTTTCAAAGAATGTGTCACCAAGAGAAATTTCACTTTCAGACTCTTTTCTCTCACGCTCTGCTTCACTTGCTCGAAACCTGGTGATAGCACATGTTGGAAATACTTCTGGGAATTCATCGACAAGTTTTTCAGTTTCCTGCTCGTACACTGGGACTTCGGAAACAACCGGAAGGACACTCACTCGACCTCCTGCAAGGTCATTACCAAGCAAAAAGGAAACTCCATCCATGGGGAGAAATGGAACAATTCCCACAATCACTTCCCCTGAAATCAGTCCACTATCCAAATTCACTCGGAAAAGAGGGACCGCCTGAGTTCCTCCATTGACATCATGTATCAGTACTTTCCTACCCGTGTTACAGTCTATGGGCATACTCTTCACATCTCCTACCATGAGGGACTGTGTAGCTCCAGTATCACGAAGGATGACAACCGATACTCTAAATTCAGCAATGGTAACTGTACCCTTGGAAATGAAGTCCTTGTACTTTTCATCCACACGACCACTTGAACACATATCTGTCATTTTTGAGACACTGCTTTTCACATTTGGATGACGATGTTCATCACTTACACTTGACTTAACGAAACCATTGGTGGCTGCTTGGTGCTGTTTCTCTTTTGTTTCAGCATCTGAACTGCTCTGTGTACGTGTGTCTGCATGGACTAAACCATGTGTTGTTTTTTGCTTTTGTTTTTCTTTTGCTTCATTCTGTTCCAGCAATCGCCTACATTCGGACTTAATGTGACCTGTTTTCCCACAGAAAAAGCATCTCACTTCTTTGTATTGAGGCCGTGGCGATTTTGGTCGCTCTTTCTGTGATTCAGTCTTTACTTTATCCCTGCGTTCACTATGACTACCGTGCCACTTTTGAGTGTCAGGATTTCTCAACTGATCAAACTTCCTCTTTCCCTCAGGACTTTTTGTTTTCACTTTATGTGTCAACTCATACTGGTCAGCGGTGACTGCTGCACTCTTTACATCAAGTACTCTTCGATCTTCCAAATATGTTCTCAAATCTGGAGGTGTCGATTTCTTGAACTCCTCCATCAACACTATCTCTCTCAAATTGTCATAAGTGAGATCTACTTTCATTGATCGAACCCATCGATCAAACATGATTTCTTTTTCTCTCTGAAACTCTACGTAAGTCTGTCCCGAACCTCTCCTGTATCCTCGAAACTTTTGCCTGTAGGCTTCTGGGACTAATTGATAGGCAAGAAGGATTGCTTCCTTAACTGTGTCATAGTTATTTGCCTCCTCATCCGAGAGAGCAGACACTACTGAATGTGCCTTGCCTGTGAGCTTTTGTTGTACTATCATAGACCAATATTTCTTCTCCCACTCCAAATTCCTGGCTATTCTCTCAAAGGAGAAAAAGAAAGAGTCTACATCCTCTTCATCAAAGCGGGGGACTGTGTTTGCCATTTTTGCAATGTCAGGCGTCTTTGGTCTCGACATAGTAACATTAGGCCTATCCCCTGGGACGCTACTGGACTGGGCCTGGGTCAACTCAATTTGACGTTGCATTAACTCTTGTTCGAGTCTCAGATTTTCTGCCTTCATTTTTTCTTTTTCTAACTCCAATCTAGCCAGTTCTAGTTGTGTGGAATCTACCCTCATCTCACTAGGTCTAGTAGTAGTTGTAGTACTTGGAGCAGTTTTTCTACCAGCACTCTCAATCTCATCTGTACTCTCACTCTGGTCTGTGTGTTCATTTTCTACACCACCCAGTTTAAGCTTCTTCACCAGAACTGCAAAGATTTCTTTCTTTCGACTACACTCTCTGATATCAGCATTTACATGAGTTGCAACCTCAATCAATTGGGCTTTCACTAACCCTCTCAATCTACCAAGAGTGACGTCTTTCACAAACTCTGCAGCATCGAACTTGGCTGCCATTATTCACATCTAGCTTTCCGACTAGATTTCAAGACTACGTCGCTAACGCAACTTCCTACAGTACACTCCACTGCGTACCGCACTACGAGAATAGTCTAAGCAATTCAGACCTGACAAACACTCGTATATCTCGAGGCCAATTTCCTCGTAAAGCCACATCTAACGATGCTAATCCAAATAACCAGAAAGTGACACACTAATCTGATAAAATGACATAACGGAAACGATAATACGTACCCGTCCTTTCCAGCAATCAATGCTGCAACCCTGGTATTCAGCTAGCGAGAAGACCAGTACAAGTGCGCAAAACATACTCATCGCATCGCTTCGCGAATCGCACTTCCATTCACAACCACTGCTAACGCAGCCCCATTACACATACCGTGCAATGTCACGCAGTATACAATACCGCTACGAACAGTACAAACGACACTGTTACGTTCGCTACCCTGTGTACACATCTCACATGAGTGCGAACACTACACATACTGTACCTCCAACGGGCATCAATCATTACAACGATGTACAAAACACCGAAATACTACCAAAAGACAGCTTGTTTGTGTGTTCATTTCCCGGACATGTTCCCCACATGTCATGCACCAACAGAACACCCGTCAGCACCGACATAATATCTGTCATACACCGACAAAACATTCTTGGATCAGCACCGAATGACTGCAACTGTTCACGCCATGTTTGCCAACTCCAACTCTCATGTCCCGAATGGACACTTTTATTCCACCCCACCCTGGTTTCACCAAGGCACATCACGGTTCTCCGTCACACTTGTTTGAAATGAAATGAAAATAAATGAATTGAATTGAATTGAGTTGAATTGAATTGAATTGTATTGAATTGTCATACCAAGGACGAATTTAAAATGAGACTAATAACTCAAACACTTGTCAGTAGATTATAGGATGTTCAAAAGAATTCCAATGGTGCATTTGTGCATTACTGGGAGGGCGAGAGGGAGGGGTCATGCTGCTATTCTTCTGAGCAATCTGAAGATTTAGCTTGATCTGTAACAATATGTTTGGTATATTTCGTTTGTTTATCTAGATGAAATTGGATTTCACTAATGGACAAAACACATAGACAAGTTACTGTAAAACTGTGCAAATATGCGCAGAAAGTGTAAATTATTCTCATCAGCAGCTGCTGTACATTGCAAAAATATTTCAGATCGCACCCTTCTGGAAAACAGATTTTCTGCCTTTAACAGTTAATTCTCACATTTTAGTCAAACTGTAATCATGCAATCCTCAAATATTGTTCTTTACTAATAAGATGCGTCAGGTTTGGGTCCTGACTTATGCAGTCATATCAAAACGAATCTTATTAGCAGATGAGTTTCTTACGATAATCTTCTTCGAGACCTTGCTATGAATAAAAAGAAAAATGATTAATTTATCAAAGACATAAGTATGTGATTCCAAAATTTAAGTCTCTTCTCTACAATTTCTTGGAGAAAGAAAAAACAATGTAAACAATATAAGTTCGTCAAATAGTAATTTGATGTATCAATATCATTGATGATGACGAATTATTGATGATGACGATATACAGATACAATATATAATACTCTCCCCACTCGTTGGTATTGAATTACTGTCAGGGGCATTGTTTATGAATCTCTCATAATTATTGTTTACGTGTATCGAACTCATGAAATATTTGTAATTGAATGACTTTTTTGTATTATTATGTAAATGTATATTTTTAATGGGTTAAATAAAAACATGAGTTGCTTCCTTTCTCCGATTAGTCATTGATGACATTGTATATCCCTTTATTATATACGTATTTGTTATTCATTTTAACTTTTTTGATTATTTTTACCTGATAATTTATTTGTAATTGTATACCGATGATATGATGTGTGTGAGAGAGAGAGAGAGAGAGAGAGAGAGGGAGAGTCAAGTCCGTGTGTGTTTTATATAATATATACATTATATAAATTTCCGGCTCAGGTGAAATGAAGCAGCTAAAAACTGATGAACTTGCACCAATACTATTGATTAAGCCTCAAACTGCATGGCCTAGAAAATAAGCCTAACTTTAAAACTCGACACATATTTTCCGTTCAGTTGCGCATGGCTTGTAAAGTCCCGCGCTGCAGGACTTATGCATGACTTCGTGCTTTGTGAAACAGGTGTTTAAAGTTGTACATACAGTAACGCATGACTTTGGGACTTGTCGACTCAAGCGTGACTTATACTAATCTTCTTTGGGGAACACCCACTCGTTTTAGTTGAGCCATGTGACAACAGTACTGTGTATTATGAAAAAAACAACAACAAACAAACTCGAAATTCTGTTCAATTGTGTTAATTCATCATCTTTTCTTTCCTCCTCCCCTTCCTAAACTCAGATGGAGTTCGTATGACTATTCTGAATGTAATATATATATATATATATATATATATATATAATACAGTGCTGCTTAAAACTTGCAAATTTGACAAGTCTTGTAAGCAAAAACTGGTGATTCCTGTGAAAATGCAACCTTTGAGTGTATCGTTTTAATGTATTCGTGTTCAAGGAAAACGTATTACAGTGATTTTTTTTTTCTTCATATTCGTGCATCCCTCTTTGAGTAATGTACATGTTGCTCAAGTGATGCAAAGACCTTGCTCAATTAGCTCTACCTGGGGGGAGGGGGTGATTTTCTAGTTTTACATTTTTTGTTTGTCTTTCAGACCATTTTTATATCAAAGATTTTTTTTTCTTTTTTTATGAGCAAGGCATAATAGCGATAATTTGCCTATACGCTCCTTTTTATGGTCAAATGTAAGTTGGATTTTAAAGTATTGAAGGGAATGTCGCCTATGAGTCGTCTTCGACTAGTAGTACAGTAGTTCTTGATGCAGTTGTAACATGAGAAGATTGTTCAAATTCATGAAATTCTTCCGTCGAGATGCTTTCATTGCAACTGATTGTCAAATTGCCCTGCATCGACGTAAATAAGCACTGAATTGATCAGTGTTTTAGTAGTAGCCATGATAAAAAAGCATTGGCGTACATACTCGAGCGGGATTCGAACCCACGACCGACACTTGCTGTCGGGCGAAAGCTCGGTGGTCTAGTGGAGATGACGCCTGTCCGGTGATCAGGAGGTCGTGGGCTCGAATCCCGCTCGAGTATTACGCCCATGATTTTTTATCATGGCTACTACTAAAACACTGATCAATTCAGTGCTTATTTACGTCGATGCAGGGCATTTTGTCAATCAGTTGCAATGAGAAGATTGATATAAAGCTTCTGCCGTTATCTGATGTAATAGAGAAATTTCAAGGGTATTCAAGAGGATGCCATATTGAGAGAATGGAGAAATATATCATATTGAGAGGCCCCTGTGCATTGAAAAGTTATAATCAAGGGAACATTAATTTTAAGTATCATGTGAACAGTAATGAAAATCTAATGACAGATGAAGATTCGTTTGTGATTCATAGCCGTGTTAATCTGCATTAAAGTGCACATGACCAAAAAAAAAAAAAAAAAAAAAATCCGGTGATTTTGATTTATATTAGAATAAAAAAAAATATAGTTATGAAACTGTACACATGCAGATTCTATTTTGGGTAAATTTTGATATTTCAGTTACCACTTGCTCAGTTATTTCAAAGTCTTTGAATGTTTATTGATTCAAACAGTCTTTGAATGTTTATTGATTCAAAAGTCTTTGAATGTTTATTGATTCAAAAATACATTTGTGGTTTTCATCTCTCACGGCTTGAATGGACATACTAGAAGGAATAGGATTCGTATTTTCCTCCTGATTGAGTACATAATACAATTTAGTTCAGTCTGTTACTTCGTGGTGGCCAGCTGTGTTACCTCCTTCTGTTACTAGTGGACGGGTCCCTGCGACAAAGTTTGACGAAGTGTTTCGGTATAGAAATGGCAAGTCAAAACTATTTTCTTTTTATTGTGTAACATCTTACACAAATAATATTAAAAAAAAGAAGGGCAACAACATATTATGATGTGGCCTTGCATTACAAAACCAACAAAAAAGTCGCAACTCGATTTTACGTGAGGACTCAAAAACGTGAAACGGATCAATCAGGTCAATCTTAAGTTAGTTTTTTTTTCGTGAAAGAACTATTCTTCTTCTATGTCCATTTGTTATGGTTGGGATCACAAAACGGATGGGAAAGTGTGTTTTCTGACGTTTTTCTTCAACCCCCTTTTTTGTAGAGTAGTGTGATTAGGTATGAATATGTCTTATAGATGCCCTTTTTCATTTCATAACAATCTTTTACACGCATTTCACTTTCAACTCTTACTAATAACTTTTGAAATCTGCTTTGAAAATTGGTATTAACCATTTACAGAATGTGTTGATAAAGCGTGGTTGAATATTAACTTTACTGTGTTTTTTTTGTGGTTTACATCCTGCTTTTTTTTTTTTGTCCCACTCATTGCGCAGCGGGCACGATTTGGTAAAGATTAAGCGTTTGAATAGACCTTGACAAGCACTTTAGTAGAGCTTCTTTCCTCAGTTCACACATTTCCAGAGCGTGTACTTACTCTTTCCGGTATTAAGAGAGGTCAGGGAGTCCATTTGGATGGAGTTATACAGCATTTTAAAGTTTAAAGTCTTGCTTTTTTCAGAATCTTTCCTACAATATCAGTTAACCAAAATCAATTCCTGGCGATATTTGTTGGATTTGTAATGCAGCGTCACATAATATTTACTTAAGGTTAAGTATTTCATCTCGTTCTCAAATAAATAATTATAATCCTGTTGACAGAAGAAACATGGCACCTGCCGGAGAAACTTGCAAGACAGACAAGGAGATCGTAAACTACGCCCTCAATTTGAATATGGGGAAAGGCTATCAGCGACGCAGCGTGGAGCTCTCCGTCCTGGGATCGACTTTCAACATGCTGTACGGGGAGTGGAGGTTTCTGGGAGAATCATCCAGGGAGCCCCCCGTCGTCCTGTGTGTCCACGGCACTCCTGCAACTGAGGGCGCCTTTCGCCCAATTGCAAGCTTGATTGCTGAAAAGGGCTTCCGCGTGCTGGCGATTAACTTTCCCGGTAGGTATAAGTCACGTGGCAAAAACAACACAAAAACAAATGCACCTAACTGTATTTTTTTTTCGAAACAGTTTGATGCATTTCAATTATGCAATATTGGTTAAATGAAATTAACCTGATATGCATGACATACATAGTACTCTATTCCACGAACATGTAAAAGCTGTCCAGATAACATCATTCATTTCACATTTTCTATAAGAGACATTTCAATTCATGGAATATAATTTGCCAGCGTCCATGTGGCAAACCTCTGGCCGTCGGAGACAACCCTTGAAGCAACCCTTGCGACAATGTGTGCAAGTAAGCTTACACAATGATGACACTAATTTCTTTGCTTATCAAACTTTAGAAAGACGAAGAGCAAAAAGTCACGAGTTAAGATTCAAGCCCCCAAAAGGAAAAAGGTTGGACACAATCATTGAGTGTACCTGCCCTTGTTTAAACCAATTCCCATGTTAAAATCATAACTTACATACTTTGGAGGAATTTGAACCCATGACGGGCTGGTTGCTATAGAAAGATCTTGTTTCCGCTAGACTTTCAAGCTTGATCCGTCCTCACATTAAGTCGTGGATACGTCGAGTATCAGGACTGTGTGGAGTCTGTGCGCCGATCCTGAATTGCACTGTGAACACGCTATCAAGGTGCATGATCGAGGTCTCACAGGGGGCCTCTATATATTGACGTGGGGCCAAAAGAAGACACATTGTGAAATTGAACAGAGTGTTTACACTTGTACCAGCAAAAGGATGTATAGCAATGACTGGTAGAAAATATTACGTTCTTTTGTTGCAGCTAAAGCACTGCTGTTATTTTGATAATGCATAAATGTGACTTTTTTTCTTGCTGATTATAGGAAATGGTTACACTGAGCTAGATTCGAGAAGAGTCTATGACTGCAGTATAAACCACAAGGTCGCCTTGGTAAAATCATTCATCTTCACCTTAAACTTATCCAGGTGATTGCTGCTCATTGTCCTTTCTTTGCTATTAAAGTATTTGAGAGAGTCTACAGAGACTCTGAGTGGATGTACCGAGAGTGTTTGTGTACTACATTAATAAGCATTCATTGTACGAAAGTGTATCAGTTTTGATCCTTTTTTTATGACTAAACGTCTTTGCAGAACAACAACAACAACAACAAAAAAAAAAGAACCTATTTGCTGCCTTGGATTGGACAAAGACCGCTACTGAATGCGATTAACCATACTGACCATATCAGAATGCTAATTAATCGTATCCGGGGAATTACCCCCAGAGGGCAATTGCCCCCCCCCCCCCCCCCGGCAAAATACTGGTTAGTAGTAAGGTTAGAGTAAAGATTAGGGTTAGGGTTAGGTTTAGGGTAAGGAGTTTGGTTGGGGTTAAGATTAGGTTCAGGATTAGGATTAGGACCCGCCACTGCTTGGGTGATATGAATTTTTACACTCGATTTTCACTATCATGTGCTTCTGAAAATGACGGTCCATACTTTCGAAGGATTTTCTTTTAGTTGTTGAATATGCCGAAGAAATATTAATGATGATAACAGTAGTAATATTTGGTTTAGTGCGTAGTAACTTTGTTTCTTCAAAAGACATGTTTAATTTAATAGCGTTAATGTAAAAGATCAGGAGCAATCACACATGTTTGATTTAATAGCGTTAAAGTAAAAGATCAGCAGCAATCACCCGTACTACTGGTAGCACAGTCGTATATTATTTGTAACGTAATATTTTTCATGAATACCATGATATTTTCATGAAAATTTATTGGTAATATGAGTGTTTCTTTTAATATACATGCGAACCTTATTGGCACAGCCCTTGCTATACTGTAAAAATAAATGTTGCCGTAGGGCCTACTGATCTTTAGTTTTATCATAAGCAAAATTTGATTTCTTTGTCTTTTTCATTGACTCTCTTTGTTGTAATCTATAAGCAAAATATTCTTGATGTATCATATTACAGTTCTGATGATTCTTATTTATTCATTAATTCATTTATTTATTTTTCTCCCACCCTTTCTCTGTCATGCCCTTCAGTATTGCAATGGCGATCGGTCACTCCTTGGGGTGTACTGTGATTGCCTCTTTGGTCTGTGACCCGGAAGTACATGACATTATTCAGTCAATCTGTGGCATTTGCGAGACTGGGATTGTACCCCACAGGTAAACATTCGCAACGACATGATACATGTACATCTGTCCCCTCTCCCAAAGATTAATTTTATTGTTTTAGTCCTGTCTTTCCAATTACCAAAGTGCTCTGACATGCTAGTAGTCCGGAACATTGAGGCAGTGATGTTTAAAGGCTACTACTTTATCTTAAAAATCTAAAATTACGCTCTAGGCCTTCAATCCCACCTAAGAAGCACATGATCACTTTCAGCAGACATCCATTATCACTGATTACTGTGTGTTTGTTGTTAAAGGACAAGTTCACCTTCATAGACACGTGGGTTGAGTGAATGCAGCAACAATAGTAGAACGCATCAGTGAGAGTTTGAGGAAATTGGACAATCTGTTCAAAAGCTATGAATTTTTGAAGTTTCTGCTCAGTCGCGGCTGGATGAGAAGACTACTATACCTTGTGATGTCACATGTGTACAACGATACAAAGAAAGAATAAAGAAAATTCATCATTTTTTCACCTTTCTTGCATAACAACAGAATACTCGCCTTCTCTCTTATAGAAGGCAGGGGGAATATTATTACCCTTAACATACATCAGTAAGAAGTCGAAGACATTTGCACTTTAGTAAAAAAATTGTCCAATTTTCCTCAAACTTTCACTGATGTATCCTAATAATATTATTGCATTCACTCAATCCACATGTATATGAAGGTGGACTTGTCCTTTAAAAGTTCTTCTGTAGTAGTATTATGTTCTTGGCATACACATACAAACACACTCACACACACACACACACACACACACACACACCATCCCCCAAGCCCTCCACGCTCTCTCTCGTTTGGTCTCATACAAAGTTCGTGTCTTTAGAATGTTGTCGTTTTTCTTTCGTTTGCCCTTTTTATTTTGTTTTGTTTTGTTTTTATAGGGGACAGATTGAAGCTCGCGAGTTTCCACGATACTTACCTTACATCCTCTTCAGGGCGGCGTTCCTTCCCTACATTGGCCCCATCGTTACCTTCTTGTACGCCAGGATGGCCCATCGGCTGGGCTTCCGGGGGAGAACTCCCAAGGCCCAGGTCATGTCCATTTTAGAGGGGTACCTCATAGACTTCGAACAGGTGAATAATTAGCACACCCAGTCGTATTGCAGGCGTCGAAATAATGTCCTCTCTCTTCAGTCCCCCACCTATAAAGTATATATGAGTAGCCCCATTCGTCCAGAATTGCAAACGTCTGTGGACTTTTAGTACATATACTGTCGACCGTCACGATGCTTTGCCAGTATAGACGCATTGTCATACAAAATAACCCGCAGCCAGGCCTATATTAAGCTCCGGACTTGATTTTTGCATCTAAAATGATATTGCAGTGTTGTTGTTGTTGTTTTTTTTTTTCATGTTGGGAGAATTGCTTCTAAAGTTTCGTCGATATAAGGAGTATGATTACTTACCACCAGATCTACAGCGTCAATAGAATTGCAACACTCCCAAGTATAGCTTTGAAATATCAAATTCAGTGGAGCAATTTGATGAGGACTTAAATGATATCTAATTGTGAATCCATATGATGTGCACTCATTGAACGTGCACTGTCACTGCCTGGTATGAAAGTTGTACTAGAGTGTTTTAACTATACAATGGTGACCCAGCGGTGACATTTTTCAGGAGAGATTAAAGGACAAGTTCACCTTCATAAACATAAGGATTGAGAGAATGTAGCCATATTAGAAGAACACATCATTGAAAGTTTGAGGAAAATCGGACAATCCGTTCAAAAGTTATGAATTTTTGAAGTTTTTGTGCAGTAACCGCTGGATGAGAAGACTACTGCAGTGTATGAATAACTTAGATGTCACATGCGTACAACAATACAAGGAAAATATAAAGAGAATTTCACAAAATTTCATCTTTTGAAAAAAGTACACATTCCCCTGAGTCGTTACCGACATATGTTATGGGTAATATTATTCCCCGTGCCTTTAGAAAGAGGCAAGTCAAGTGCTCTTTTATTATGCGAAAAAAGTGAAAATATGTTGAATTTTCTTTGCATTTTCTTTATACTGTTGTACGCATATGACTCACAAGCTGTAGTAGTCTCCTCATCCAGCGGTTCCAACACACACAAAAAAAACTTTTGCATCGATTGTCCAATTTTCCTCAAACTTTCACTGATGTGTTCTACTAACATTGTTGCATTCTCTCAATCCTTCTGTTTATGAAGGTGAACTTGTCCTTTAAGTTGTCCCCAGTGGAAAATGATCCTGTACTAATCATCCGCAATAGTTATCGGTTATGATATCAGAGTCTCCAATGGTAAAATTCGTCCAGGGCCCTGTTGCATAAAACCCTTACCGCTGGACTTACTGCTCCTTTCTAGCGGTAAGTCTTCAAATTAGCGGTAAATTTTACAATCCTTGATGCTGATTGGCTGTGACGCCTAATTTTGACGGTAGTGACTATTGAAATTCAACGGTAAGTTTTATGCAACGGGCCCCAGGTCTGATGCTTATTAATTCTCTCACTTACAGTACAAAGCAAGCCTGAGTCGAGTGGCGAAGTCGAGGATTCCATACCTTTACATGTTTGCACTGGACGATACCATTATCAAGCCGGGGGTGTGGCCGACAAGCATGGAAGCTCTCGGGGTGGCAGAAAAAGATATCAAGGAGTATCCGGAAGAAGCATGCCATTCGGAAGCAATGTTCGAAGGTACATAGCTAAAGAAATGATCGACAATTGGGGCCAAAGGCAAGAAAAGATAGAAGAAGAAGAAGAAGAAGAAGAAGAAGAAGAAGTAGAAGAAGAAGAAGAGATACTTACATGGTACACGTGATTTGCACAGTTTATAATGTATATCAAATTGATGTGTTGGCATTCATAATCACATTCATGTGTATATTCATAGATACACTATGTATGATTATGAAAAATAAATGGTCATGAAGATTCTCATGATTTTTTCTTGATTGTATCATAATTTTTCATATTCCAAGCTCTCCAGCGGCATTTTTTTTTTCTAGAATTCTATTTCCAAACATAAACTCTCCCATAACTTCAGAATATTGAAGAGTAAAAAAGATATAGTTTAATCTAAAGCGAAATCTAAAGCAAAGTTTATTATATAGGCACTCAGGGGTAGAGGTGAGAATACACTCAGACATAAGTATGAAATCCAACGTTTGGACAATTTAAAGCATTACTTAACTGTGAATCTTTAAGGGGAGTTTATTTGTGTATTATCTGCTGTGGACGTATACATGAAAAGAACAGCAAAGACATAGATCTTGTTCCTGCGTTTCAGCTAATAATTATACAACAACAACAACAACAACAATAACTGAAACAACAACTTCACTCTTGTTTGCTTGTTTTCACTCTGACGGGTTGGGTCAATCTATATTTAAAAAGGAACATTGTTTTTTTTTTTCTGCTCCTTCATTATTTCAAAGGAATGTGGGAGATTTTATCTTTCATGTCTTTTTATTTTTCTATTTGTTTCTATTAATTTATTCATTTTTTTTTTTACTTTTTCAGATACGACGTTGCATAGAGTCATTCGTTTCTCCTGGGGATCTCACCGACTTCAGTTTACTCGACCAGAAATCGTGATCAAGGAGATTGTCTCTTTGCTAACAGCACTTAAAGCGAAATAGTGTGCAAGCATTTAGCTTTGAACCATTTTAGAGAAATTCAGTCGGTATTTCGGTACTGTTTCATTGTTGCTTTTATTTCTTTTGTTTGATTATAATTATACAGGCCAATGTGTTTTCCTTATTAAATCAATGGTCTTGTATACATTTACTTAATTCTTTAAAATCAATGTATAGTGTATTGTTGGAATACATTATCTTTTAATGTGCATGCTATTCTATCATTGTTTCATGGAGGGATGGCCTTATGAGTCATTGAAAAATACAGTGCTCAAATTTCAGGATTGTCAATCTATTTGCCCAAACTGATGTGAAAGTAAAAGACAAGATATAAAGCGAATTGAAAAAAAAAATCTTCCCTGCCTGCTTTTTCTTGGAAAATATTTTCCGAGAGCAGCGCCAGACAAAGATCAGACAGCTTCCGTGTACGGCAGACCTGTCATGTATAACCACCTTGTGCAGGCGAACCATACTAACGCGGGGGTTCTTTGGCCAATAAAAACAGAGTCCCTGCTGTTATAAAGCACAAAGATAAAGAAAGTTTATTATATTTAACACATAAATTTATCAAAAACTAAAAAAAAAAAAAGAAAAACGAAAAAAAAAAGATCTGTTGGTCTGTTATGAAATATAAGATATTACCCTGACTTACATACTATATTGCATGAAATATTATACAAGTACTATATAGTAGCTCACAACTGTAGATAAAGTAGGTACAGTGCACTCCCGTTATAGCGAACACGGTTATAACGAAATTTCGGTTACAACGAAGTACAAATTCAGGTAGCAACATTATTTCTCTGCCTTTTGTTATTTATTTGTTCGGGTATAACGATACTTCGATATAACGAAAGAAAAGTGGCAGCTAGTACTGAGGACTTCGTTATAACGAGAATCCACAATGTGATTGTACATGTCATTTATAGATATTATTCCTTCATCAGGTACAGATTTGTTTTCTTCTTTGTCAGTCTTCTATGAAGGTTTATTATCCTATAGCTTTATTATAGTTTACGATCCATGGTGTGTAGATGATTAATTCATGTCCACTGTAAAATTTCTGCCTGTCTACTGAAGATGGTGACGCTGGAGAATCGACATTTTTCAGGAGTGAGGCTTCTACATTGTATTGTTCTTTCTTCATTTCATTTCATTTCATTTCATTTCATTTCATTTCATTTCATTTCATTTCATTTCATTTCATTTCATTTCATTTCAGCGTTTTCATTACAATATCTACCAAATTTTGACGATGTGTTCTAAATCGTAATAGATGAGTTGTTCCAACGCATGAATAGAGATTGTGTGGTACGATTGTATAAGGAAAACGTATAGCGTGTATATATAGGGAAAAAAGCATGCAACAATGTTAAATTGAATGTAAAGTGTGCGATACGATAAGGAATAGTTCAAATTGTGTCACCGTTATTGCTTATAAAAAGAAATAATTGAGATAAAAATGAAATTACGGGAATTGATTGGACAGTCACCTTTATTCGCTTATTTCTGATTTTTGTGTTGACGCGTTTTATAGATATAGCGTATAACAATTTTAATGTTTTTGCTTGATTGCCTTTCCGGTATAATTTAGACCGAAACACCGTAAAATTATAATTTCTGCCACGTTGACACCTCCAGCTAGTACTAACGCAGCCATAATCATAGATCATTGTCTGCGCTTTAATTCTGCCCTTTGCCAAACAAACATACCATCCCTGTCCCGTCAATATCGAGTCTTGGATCATGATTTTGCTGCATCATGTCGTCATAATTGCAGTGACACTTAAATCTGACTTTAAGTGACGCTTAAATCTGACTTACTTGATTCTTCTACTGCATACAATGTATAACTGGGAAAAGTTTGAGAATGAAAACAGGAACTCTTCTCAAAGTGATGAGGAATAATGCAATTAGCAATTACGAGGTCTTTGGAAGTGCAATTTACATCCCCACCAAAAACAAACAAGCAAACAAACAATCACATTACAAACAAGCGCGCATACACAAACACCATATAATGCAAGAAAGGGTATTGAAACCCATCATGTATGTATATGTTTTCATATATGCCTCACTTAAAGTTATACCAGTTATTTTCTTCACATGTCATCTTTTTCGGATTTTTCATTTTCTTGAGCCAGTTCATTTATTTGTAACGTCTTTCGGAAATATACTCTGTCGTCTCAGATTTGGTTAGGCTGATACGCAACTACTTGTGTATCACTGATGAGGCGCAGTAACCAATCGCACACACACACACACACACACACACACACAAAACGGAAAAAAAAAGACGCGGTTGCCACACGAAGATTTTATATGTAATCGCATACACCTCACGAAGGCTTCACGACACCAACACCCACGAATTGTACAGCTCACGAGTCAAACAGCCCAAGAGTAACACAGCCGTTGAGTCATACAGCCGATGAGTTTGACACTATTCCAGCATAATTATTTATAAGCCCCACATTGTAGTGTCAAACTCATGGATTGCATTGACTCTTGGGCTGTAATCGACTCGTGGGCTGTGAATCGTGGGCGTCGGTCTCGTGGGATGATCTTGACCCCGTGTATTTCCCCCCTTTTTATTGATGATGTTAAAGATACAAACGGCATTGTAACGGACCATCTGATCCGTAGTCGTATTCATGAAACATGGCAAGTCATAAAGCAACTTTTAATAACAAATCTTAGTAAACAAAACTTAAACAAAATGTAATACTAAGCCTAATAGGCCCTTGATAGTAACAAGTACAATGTACAAATATATTGGCAAAAGTTTCATATCAATATCTAACAATTAACGTTTTTAGAATAGGCTAAAGCTATTATGCATCGAATCATGAGTGCAGTAGCAGGCCATTGATACAAGCAAGCCGCAATACGTTAATCATTAGTACAATGTACTTTTTAGCAATGATTGACAGATGAGGTCACAACCAGAATCTTGGTTGGGAAGTTGTTGTTGTTGTTGTTGTTGTTGGGTTTTTTTTTTTTTTTTTTTTGGGGGGGGGGGGGCTATCCAAGTAATCTGAAGAAAAATAGAAGAAAAATATTAAAAGATATTTGGATTGTTTCTAGGTATTCGTTTCACCGTAAAAAAAGTGATTTTGAGGGTATCATGAATCAACACAAATCACCATGCATTTGTCTGTCATGAAAACTTTTAATCGACATTTCCTTATATGGTCATCTGGTTACAGGATTTATTTTCCACGTTAATTCAGTGGTCCACTACCAAAAAAAAAAAAAAAGGAAATAAAAAAAATGGGATTTTCATGTTTGAAAATCTAACGTTTGTTTGTTCGTTTATATACAATTATATATGATTGTAAATAAAGTTTTAGTTGGCATTAATTGGCCCACGATATAGGCCTACGGTTTTCCACCAACGACAGGCCAGACAGCACCTTTTCACAGCATGTGTAGATTTTCGAGCTCCATCAATCCAGCATGTCTACTTTCTCGAAACTGATTTATTTCATAAAAAAGATGCAATCAAGCGTAAGTTAGAAAATCAAACATTGGTCAGACATCAACCAATCAGGATTGAAATTTATGTTTGATAATTAATTTTGGTCTCGACTGTTATGCAATCATACGCGACCCGGGGTTCCAAGGAGCCTACGAGATCGCTAGCTAGCCCGCCCCCGCGCCCCGCCCACTTTATATTCTCACATTGTTTACTGGGCAGGCCTCGCGCGCGCACTGCGGCTTCGTATCGCACTACTCCCACCATCCTGCTCAGAAGAAAGGGGCGAGCGCACTGTGTACGACGTGTATTCTACTAACAGTTTTCACTGCTTTGAGCCAAACTGATATTTGCTTGAATGTTCAACAGAATGCTATGATTGAAAGGTAACAGTATATTAACATTTGAGTTTGTGTGTGTGCCATATATCTCCGTTGCACGTCATCTTTTGCGTCGGAAGCTTCGAATACGGAGAGGTGAATGATGAACATATAATAGTCCTACACACTGCATTTGGCGTACCGGTAAT
Source organism: Diadema setosum (assembly GCA_033980235.1). Taxonomy (NCBI): domain Eukaryota; kingdom Metazoa; phylum Echinodermata; class Echinoidea; order Diadematoida; family Diadematidae; genus Diadema; species Diadema setosum. The sequence continues at coordinate 14,261,513 of CM067071.1, forward strand.
CGACGTAATTAACAGGCAATAACAAAGCAGGATAGCCAATTTACTCATCCATACTGCCTTATTCAGTTACTGTTAACCTACCTAATTAATGTTTTCAGTTTATCCACTGTGTATCTATACAGTTGACCATCCGGCTGTTTTCTTGTTAAAATTTCATTTGTGTGTTTGTTCCTGGAAAGAAATTGTTGCAGGTATTAAAGCATGGTAAGATTTGTCAAAACTGATTAGAACTAGGTCCTAGAGTGATTTGCAGGAATTTAACATACAAATTACCATGGATACCCACCTGATGATCTGGATGCTGATACTCGATGCTGCAATAGCATTCCAAAAAGAAGCTAATCAGTTGTATGAAGCAACTGTTTGATACACACATGGTTGAAGGTCAATGTCAAGGTTAATCAAGCAAAAGGATGCCATCGCATCGGCCATACAGTATGTACACTGACAGTGCAATTTGAATGATACATTAAAGAAGCGCTCCAGCGTCACCTCCTTTGTGATTACATGTAGCTGCACATCACACCATGTAGCCCCGGAGACCCGACTGTACGTTGTACGTTGGGGCTGCTGGTCGCAGTTACACACCATGGTGCAGTGCTGAGTGATACTCTAATCTATCGAGAGTTTTTCAGCGTATTCATCCAGATCCAGATCCAGAATATTCGAAAGATTCAGAGATCCCGAGGCCCTATTTGTGCTAATCTGCTATTATAAAGAATGAGACTGAATAGGACCTTGAGTTTTAACTCTTAGTTGAGTTTTAACTGCTGGTCGCAGTTACACACCATGGTGCAGTGCTGAGTGATACTCTATCGAGAGTTTTTCAGCGTATTCATCCAGATCCAGATCCAGAATATTCGAAAGATTCAGAGATCCCGAGGCCCTATTTGTGCTAATCTGCTATTATAAAGAATGAGACTGAATAGGACCTTGAGTTTTAACTCTTTATGTGCCTCGTTCGCCTGCCCGACTCAGGCCCTGTGCTTTGCATATTCTGCTCAAACGTATGAACCCGCCCAAACCGATTGATAAATTGCCAAATGTCACAAGATAATGACAGCAATTGTTGCGATTCTATTCCTGTTACGTACTGTAGTGCTTTCTACTGGATTTGTGAATAAATTTTACGTTTCTGTCACTGTTTTGTGTGCAAAACACAAAAGTGGGGGCGCTGTGGCATAGTGGATAAGACTCCCGACTCCCGATCGGAGGACCCGAGTTCGAATCCCGCCCAGTGCTTACGTCCTTGGACAAGACGTTTTTTACCCACTGTGTCCCTCTCGACCCAGGTGTATAAATGGGTACCTGGCAACGCTAGGGTAATAATAATGGCAGGGCCCTCTGGTAGAGCAGTGTCAACACTGAAGAGGCTACCCTGGGTAAATAAGACCTTATTATTATTATTATTATAAAAGTCATACTCCCACAATAATGTAGCTACTGATCATTTGACAGAAAAACATTCGTAGATTTGTTGTACAATTTTATGCCAAAAGGAAAACTGAGCATTTTCTAGAGGTAAAACTTTGCTCATTACTTGTCCAGGTTAACAAATGTCTATGAAAGTTACATAGATTTCAGAAACAGAATGTTTTTCCAAAACATGACAACATTGCTGTCTCAGAATAAAGAGGCACGCAGGGGGTTTGCACCATGGCACATAAAGAGTTAATGCCAACTACAAGTAGTTGTACTACTAGGACTAGCACTAGATTAAAGAAAAAAAAATCATGGCAGACAATTGATTCATATGTGATTCATTTGTGATTCATCACCATGCTAGTAAACTGCATTGTAAGATTCCATTGTCAGAAACCAGAAAAACTGTTGAAGTCTAGTTAATTTTGATTCATATTGTAGTAGAATAAATAGAATTTGTATTCAATGGTAGATAGGCTATCTGGGATTATACCCCCTGCCCCAATATTTTTCAGTTTGTGACTGTATAGTATTGATTTAAATGCATTGTTGTTTCCAGACAACTGGAAAGCAGGGTTTGGACTCTCCCAAGAAAACAACTCCAACTGATACCTGCAAGCTGAACTTAATAGGTAAGCAATAAACTGTTAAAATGTGTTCATTTGTCTTATTAATAGTGCTTGCTAACATAATGTGCACAAAAGTAGGCCTTTTTTTTTTCCTCCTTTTTTGAACTCTCCTTTAACTATTTATGTGCCAGGTTCGTATGTCCGACTCAGTCGACGGTGTGCCAACATGCATATTCTGCTCAAATGCACAAACTCGCCCGACCGATCGATTTAAATTGCCAAATGCCACAGGACAATGAAGTCGTTTCCTGCGCTTGAAATTGTTCCTTCCACATATAGCTTGCATTTTATGTCGTCATTGACTAGCAAGCGGCGTTTCCCGACTGGAATTTAGGTGTAAATTCAAAGTTTCTGTCACTCTTTGGTGTGCAATAGTCATGCCTATACAGTAATTTATCTATCGAGTCATTTGAAAGAAAAACAGTGGTAGATTTGTAATACATGTTACATCAAAATAAAGCTTGACATTTTCTCAACAACTTTACTCACTACATTTGAGTACAATTATTATCTATATCACAGAAAACTAAAGAAATTTGGTGATCTAGAAAATCATCAGCACAACAAACATTTACTGAGTACCAGATGGTGTATTCTCTTATATCCTTTGCAAATAAAATCTCTTTTTGACAGGAAGAAACATGGCCAAGGTCAGAGAAACTTCCAAGCCAGACAAGGAGATCGTAAACTATGCCCTCAATCTGAATATGGGGGAAGGCTATCAGCGACGCAGCGTGAAGCTATCCGTCCTGGGATCGACGTTCAACATGCTGTACGGGGAGTGGAGGTTTCAGGGAGAATCGTCCGGGGAGCCCCCCGTCGTCCTGTGTGTCCATGGCACCCCGGCAACTGAGGGCGCCTTTCGCCCCATTGCAAGCTTGATTGCGGAGAAGGGCTACAGGGTACTGGCTGTTAATTTTCCTGGTAAATAGCTAAAATCTCAGTAATATTCAAGTTTAAAGGAAACCATAACCTAAAGAGCAATGTGCATTGTGTGAAAGCAGCAACACTAGTAGAACACAATCAGTGAAAGTTTGAGGAAAGATGCAAAAGTTATCTTAAAGTTTTGGTGTTGTAATGAATGGATAAGGAGATTACTAGAGGTCATGACGTCATGTGTTGACGACAGCATAAAGAAAAGACAAAGAGAAATCCACGAAAAGACAAAGAGAAATCCATGAAAATTCATTTTTCATGAAAATTACAAATTCCATCAAGTTGATACTGACATAAGTTAGGATAGTAATTGTTCCCCCTACTTTCTCAAAACAGTTAGTCAAGTGCTCTTTCTTTATGCTAGAAAAGTGAAAGCTTGTTGAATTTTCTTTATATTTTCTTTATATAGTTGTCCACACATGGTAAACTCAAGTAGTCTCCTTGTCCAGTGGTTCCAACACCAAAACTGTTAACCCGTTCCTTACGGGAGCCTGGTTTACCAGGTTCCCGTGGGAGCAACTGATATACGGGAACCTGGTTTACCAGGTTCCCAAAATGAAGACAAGGGTGCCTGCTTCATTGGCCTGAATTCATGTTTCTCTGTGTTAAAATGCTCAGAAAAGTGGGTTTGATAAAAAGATCAGAGTTTATTCTATCACGATTTGTTCTCCTGCTGTTTAAAAAAAAGGGGTTTTACAGTATTATGTACCTTTTCCTAATTTAGTTTTTTGCTTGTTCTGCTGTAAACTCGTACGAACATGTACATAATGATCAAGGCTGAGATCAGTTAGAAATGCGGGTTCGCTGACCCCAATCACCTCATTCAGGTAATTGTTTTTGTGTAGAACAGAAGATTCTGAGAGCTCATCAGCGCACGCTCTATTCATACCTCGCACCCGATCAATATTTCCATTGTTCACGGGCACATGTAGTTGACCATAGAAAGGGGGACACAATGAACCGCTTGACTGCCTTCACACAGCTGGATTACCAACCTGTGTGCCTCTCTGTCGACGGGCGAAAAGAATCTCGTTTTGGGGCATTAAAGGCACTCAGAGAATTGCGGAAGGAACGGGTTAAAATTAATAACTTTTGCATCAATTGTCCAATTTTCATCAAACATTCACTGATGTTCTCTACTGATGTTGCTGATTTCACTCAATCCACATTTCTCTCTACGTTCTGTTTTCCTTTAAATGAAAGTAATTACAACTTGTACATAAATTGCATTTTAAGTGTGTTTATGTGTATTGCATTCCACTGGACTTACAGCAGCTGTATATTGGTGACAATGAAAGTTTTTATTAGCAGAGCCAAATCACACACAGTGGGTTTGTGAGAAAAATACATGCCTTTTTCATTTTCTTTGAAGTACTCTAGATCAAAATTGACAGGAAACATTATCAAGGACTCTTAAAACAAAAGCTGCATAATCGAGGTCTCAAAAGGGGCGCGTAGATGTGGAATTGACCAAAATGTTCAAACCTGTAATGGCAAAAGAATCATAAAGATATATTATTGGTGGGGTGTCTACAGGTCAGATTTAAATAAAGTCAATTACAATCTACAAGGGAAGGTAATGTATACTAAGAGTCAATGATGACATTCCTCCCATTAGCTCTAAGCAGCCATTAGCTCTAACTGCGGTGTCCCCGCCTACCCTCCCCCACCCCCCGGGCAAACCTGTTTATCACGCACTTGTAGCAGGAGTACACGCACTTGTTACAAAGGTTCGCGCATTAAGCAAGCGTTAGCGCACTCAGTACGAGACACCTATTGGCTAAAACAACCATGCATCAGTTTTTCATTCCGTGCGCGTGCATCATTTGCCAATGTAGGGAGGGGATAGGGGAGTGGGGGGGGGGGGGTATGCTTGAACACCGCAATAATGGCGCTGCCCATGCCGATAATACACAAAGCGCCTCTCAGAATCGGTCTATAACATGCATTACCCCATAGACACCTGCCCGAATATTCTTGGGACTTTTCTTCAACGAGTTAAAATCAGTCTTGAAGATCACACGAGATTTAGGCGCATGAGGAACACAGTAATATCTCTTATTTCTTTACAGTCTGATATTGCAATCATGCATAAATTTGACTCTTTGATTTCACTAACATTAGGCAATGGTTACACTGAGATGGATTCGCGAAGAGTCTATGACTGCAGTACGGACCACAAGGTCGCTCTGGTGAAGGCATTCATATTTGCCTTAAATCTGTTCAGGTGATTGCTGCTCATCAGCTCTTCCTTTTTTATTTTGTAACAAATCTTTCCTTGCTAATTTGATAAGAACAAAAGTAACACTGAAGATGATGTTTCAAGAATGCATGTTGTATAAACTTTTGTGTATGAAAGTATAAAACAGGTTTTACATCATCAGAGACTCCAACCCCAAGCACCTTCTGATCGGGAGATTCTCCCGCCTGAAACCCCTAGCAAACGGGAGACTCCAATTTGATGTGCGCGAAGCACACATCACGAGCGCAAAGTGCGAAATTCCTTGTGGTCGGGGTCCAGTTCTAGACGTCTCTCGTGCTATTTCAGGCTTATTTTTCAACATGTAATGATATTAAGTAAAAAATCATTTCAAGTGGGAGACACAGAGCCAGAGCGGGAGAAATTGACTCTCAAGCGAGAGAACAGGAGATTTTGCAAAAATGAGCTTTCGGCGGGAGATCTCCCGTCGAAAAAGGGAGAGTTGGAGTCTCTGCATCATTACATATTGCAGTGGACTCTTATTATAATGAATTCCTTGGGCAGTTTTCTTTTGTTATAATTATCATAAACCTACCCCCCCCCCCAAAAAAAAGCAAAAGCAAAACAAAACAAAACAAAACAAAACAAACAATCAAACAACAAACAAACAATGAGAAAAAAAAAACAATAAAAAACACAGAGCGGACAATTTTGCAGCCTGAATTTTTACTTTGTTGTAAGCGGACTTACATTAAAACAATGTTTGCTATTGTGGGAGTGCACTGTTTACTTTGGCAGAACAAAGATAATCAATATAAAGTTGCTGCCATTAGTTTCATATAGATGGGTGCAAAAGGTGATTTGACCAGTGCTGCATTCTGCTCACTGACTGGAGCATGTCTGTTAAAGGGATGGTGCAGTATTGGTGGAGATGAGAATTGGGCTTTTAACTTTTTGCAAGATACCAAGAAAACACTTACGAAATACCGTAGTACAGTGCATACCATTTTAGGAGGAATTCAAAGTTTATTCGATGAAAATCGGGTATGGAATGACTGAAACATCAAAAAACAAAGTAAAACAAAGCGATTGTAATAAAGTGTGGGTCCCACACTTTACTAGAATCACTCTGTTTTGGATATCTCAGCCATTTCAAAACCATTTTTGATCAAATAAACGTTGAATTCCTCGTGGAATTACACGCTCTGTCATATTTTACAAGAGGTTTCTCATTATCTCACCCAAAAATGTTAGAAACCTGAAATTAGGTCTCAACCAAAACTATACAATCCCTACCTAATCCCCCTAACCCCTGCTGTGTCACCAGGGCATCCTCGTTAGTCCCAGGCACATTGCTATGGCTTAAAGGGGATGGCTAGTAACTGATCAGTGGGAATGCTGGGGGATGATTGTCCCAATCCTTGTGGGATTCATTTAAGAGTACATTATTGTTGTGTGAAAATTATTTGCTTCAGAATGGTCTCATATTCAAGTAATGTGCAGTTTAATGTTTCCAGATTAGCATGCCTGTACAGTGACGGGGCGATTAAACTGCACATTACTTGAATATGAGACCATTCTGAAGCAAATAATTTTCACACAACAATAGACATAATATGTACTCTTAAATGAATCCCACAAGGATTGGGACAATCATCCCCCAGCATTCTTACTGATTCCTACTGATCAGTTACTAGCCATCCCCTTTATGTTGGGCAGCTAACATACAACTTGGTCAAGTTATTAGGAATTTTTAGAATGCTGGGTTATTAGATATAGCATGGGTGACTCTTATCTTTAAATCCTCCTTACTCCAATTTCAATGAACCTGCACCATGTTCCTCTCTCATAATAGTAAAAACACTTTACATATATAGACAAGGTTGGTCCAATTTCAACATGTTGTATACTATTTTAAAGCTTAGAACAAACACTTTTAAACTATGAAGAAAAATGAAAAGTTGTTCAGGCCTTTTTTCAGAGGATTTAGATCTGTACAGTCACTACTTGTACTCTATAATCAGTACATTTTAATCCATTATATAACATGGCTAATTTATATTTGTTTTGTTTTTTTCCTCTGTCTTGTTGTACAGTATCGCCATGGTTATCGGTCATTCTACAGGCTGTATTGTGATGGCCTCTTTGGTCTGTGATCCAGAAGTAGATGGCATCATTCAGTCGATCTGTGCAATATGTGAGACTGGAATTTTACCCTACAAGTAAGCATTCAAAGTGAGTTGATACAGGTGTGTTTTTGCTCTCCCAGACATTTATTGCATTCACTCCATATTCACCATTAGCGAAGTATTTGAACACATGTAGTTAGTGACATTTTCAGCTGGTGCTGAAAGGTTAGATGAAACCAAAGCCCAGATACATGTATGTAAATTGAGTGAAAGCAGCAATGTTAGAAACACATTACTGAAAGTTTGAGGAAAATCGGGCAGTACTGTATATTAAAATATGAATTTCCAAAGTTTTGGTGCCGTCATCACTGGATAGTAAGACTATTACACTTCATTACATGTACATAATTTTGGACGACAATATAAAGAAAACTTGAGAAGATTCAAGATAATTTTATTTTCCAAGAAAAAATAAACTTTCCATTGACTTATTACTGGCTTATGTTAAAAGTAGTATTGTCCCCCTGCTTTCTGAAAGAGGTAAGTGCTCTTGATTATGTACGAAAAGTGACAATATGTCAAATTTTCTCTGTACTTTGTTTAAATTGTCGTCTGTATGGGGGTCACAATGATCACCTTATCCAGTGATGACAGTACCAAAACTTTGACATTTCAAAACTTTTGAATCAATTGTCCAATTTTCATCAAACTTTCACTGAATGTGTTCTGCTCTTAAATATTGCTGCTTTCACTCAGTACACGCTTATATTTGGGCTTTAATTCAAAAGGATTATCCTGGCCTTTAGTGAGGGGGGATCTCCAGGGGGCATCCATTCTCCTTCAATTCTAAACAATTCTACTTGAATAGCATGTTGGTTCAGATTTGAGAACTAGGTGACAAAGTGGAGTGGTAATTGTGAATAATGCCATACATTCTGACTCAGGGTGTGGACAATCATTACATAAAATGATCTGAAGTACAAGAGTGGGATTGTGGCTGGTATTTCTTGAAGGAAGATATGTATTCACCTGTTCTGAAACAAATATTTTATGAATATCTTTATTTATTTGAGTATTTGAAGAGAATATCTCTGATAACAAATGACATTTTATGTTGGCAACCACTTTTGCATCAGCTTTCAATCTGTCAAAGTATGTATTCTTTATATGCTGTGAATGTTTTTTTTTTTTTTAGTGGTAAGTGTAGTGGCATCAGGAGTCCTACCTAGTCAAGATCAAGAAATTTGAACATTTTCATACCCAGTGGTTTTAGGATGTACAGACAAGTCAGGGAAAAATAACACTTCTCTCTCTCTCATTTGATCTGACTGATCTGAAATATATACGTTTTTTTACCTTTCCTTCCTTTTCTCTTCCCGTCCTTCCTTAATTTGATGATTTTAGGGGGCAAAGAGAAGCATGCTTGATACCCTACCTACCTTACATCCTCTTCCGGGCAGCATTTCTTCCCTACATCGGTCCCATCGTCACCTTCTTCTTTGCCAGACTTGTCCACTGGATGGGCTTCCGGGGGAGAACCCCACAGGCTCAGGTCATGTCCATCTTGGAGGGGTACCTCATAGATTTCAAGCAGGTGAATTAATAGCGCATCCAGTCGTATCACGGCCATTATGCCCCCACCTCTCCCTCTGCCTTCTCCCTTTCACCTACCCCTCCCCCCCCCCCCTTCCCCTTCCCCTTGCTAGGAAGATGACAGCCTTGTCAAAAATTCGAAATTTCTGTGATACTGTCCATAATATTTTGGCAGAAATATTCAAGGAAGGTTTGAACTCTCAACCCCTTTTCTCTGAGCACTGAACTTTATCCTTGCATTTTAAATGTTGTAACCGCCTGTTATTCTCTATGTTGGGGTTAGGGTTATTGTAAGAGATCTTGCCGCCTGTAGTACAGACAATAGAATTGAAACTCCCTTGAGTAAAGCTTTGAAAATGATGAAATTGTTTGTGCAATTTACTTGATAATATGTTTAACATGTTTTCTACATAGCATGTCAATTAAGAGGACTTTTAAGGAATACAGTTGTGTTTGTTCTTGGCACTTTGCCCACCAGAAATAAATTCAAGATTGAATGGGCATACCTTTAAATAAAGCTCTGAAAAATGCACTTTAGAAGCTAGAAATATATGCAACTGTGCATGTGGAGCAATTGCTAATTGGGAAAACCAATTCTTTTTGTGTTTTATTTTTCTTGTTTACCACACTTGGAAAATGACATTAGGCGCTCTATACTGGCTTCCCATGTACTCATTGAACTTGTACTGTCGCTGCCTAGGAGGGAGTTTGTTGATATTTTGACTCCAATGCTAATTCAACGTAATTTCAAATCACGATGTATCTAGTGTGATACTGATGATGTAAATATCAACCAAACTTATCAGAATTACAGTGCCCCTAATGACAAAATATTATCAGGTTTAGATGCTTTCTTATTCTCTCACCTACAGTACAAGGCAAACTTGAGTCAAGTGGGAAAGTCGGGGATTCCATACCTCTACATGTTTGCTCTGGACGATACCATTATCCAGCCGGGGATGAAACCCACAAGCATGGACGCCTTAGGAGTGGCAGAACAAGATATCAGGGATGATCCAGAGGTCTCATTCCTTTCAGATGAACAGTTCCAAGGTATATAGCTATTTAAAGGGACAGATCACATTTGGAGCAAAGGGCAAAAGAAATTTCTTACTGGTACACACCATTTGTACAGGTAATCTATGTATGATTCATGTACATGTCATCATTATGTTCATATCAATATGTTCATAATTATGTGTATGTATGTATGTATGTATGAATGTAATTTCTCAAGAAGATTCTCATTTGGTATTGTACATGTATCAAATTTCTCATATTTGGTGCTTTCGGTGACATATGTTTTATTCTTAAATCTTGCACCCAATAACATTCAAAACGTTGCAGAATATAGGAATTTATAGTTACCTAAAAGTAAGCAACGGTTCGATGAAGTAAAGTGTGAAGGAGAGAAGACAACATGGTTATTAGAAAATCATTGTTTTTACATTTCAAAGCATTCCTCAATGTTTAATTCTCAGTTAGAGGTAGTTACATGCATTTCTGTGAAATTTGCTGTGGAGGTGTAGCATGAAAACAAAAGAGTTCTGGTGATGATTGCTCTTATTGACCACACCCTTTGTATTTTGGCTGATACAATGTTTACTTTAAAAAACAACAACAATAGTGCAAAACCAATTTTAATTCTACTTTGTGTTCCCTCAATTCGTTTAGGTCAATTGAAACACATGTCCCTTTATTTTGCAGAGGAATTTTACAAGTCTTGAAAGTCATAAAGATCATCTTTTTTGTCTTTTGGCCTTTCCAGATACGACATTGCATAGAGTCATTCGTTTCACCAGGGGATCTCATCGACTTCAGTTTACCCGACCAGAAACTGTTATGAAAGAGATTGTGTCTTTACTCTCAGCACTCAAAAAGAAATGATATGTAATATTCAATCTATTTGTGGCTGTATAACAGTCATGTTATTTCACTTCACCAGTGTTTTATTTCAATCTGTGTGTGTGTTTTTTACCTGTTTATTATAGGTTCTCCCATCCATTTTCGCACTTTTGTCATATATATATATATATATGTATATATATATATATATATATATATATATATATATATATATATATTAAAGATTCAGAATTTAAATTCTCGGCAACTCCGTCTGCATGTCCAATTTCTGTCATTCCTTCTTTTTCCAATGATCGTTGAAAATTATGTCCACATGGGTATAGGTATGAGGTCCTGGGCATCCTAAGTGTGTGTGTTTGCAATTTCATCCTTTTTTCCCCCTTTGATATCTCTTTCTCTCGTCGGTATATTCACGATAAATTAGGAGAAGTGTGTAAAAACAGTATCTTGAATATATTATGTTGATTGTCGTGCATACCGGTCTTTCAGATGATTTTGAAATAAATGCCGTACATACATAAACAGGACATTACGGACATAATAAATAGATTATGTTATATGATACGTATACATATGTAACTGTATACATTTGCTTGCAGTTTATACATCTTTTAAAAGTCACTGAATTTATTCTTAGCAAAGGCGTATTACACACAATTTGGACAACATTTTCCCACTATTATCTTTCCTTTATCATTATCATCAATGAAAATTAGTTGAACTCCTTTGTTAGTGTATCAGTAGCACTAACCGGCTGTATTTTATCAGATCAAGCATAAAAAAAAAAATAAATAAATAAAAAAAAAAAAAAATATATATATATATATATATATATATATATATAATTGTGGTAGCGATTGTGCCAGGGTAGGAGGAACAATTACACGTGTACAACTCGCTCGAATGCAGTCCTTTTATTTTGTCTTTCTCGCTTCCTCTGGACTCTATGCCCAAGTGGAAAAAAAAAGTGAAGAACTTTCTTTCAAACTCTTTTCTTAAAGGCATTATTTACCATTTTCGGATGAAACAGAATCCCAGCTTTAATGCCTCAAAATAGTTTCAAAATGTGAGCTAGGGAAAGAAACGACCACTGTAAAAATGTTAATTAGTATAATCAATTATGTGGTTAATTATACAAAATGTGAACAGCAGTTATAATAGAACAATTTTTAGAATAAACTGTCTTCAGTTATGGTTTATTGAGATAAATAGTGATACCTCCTTATATTTTTGGCCTTATTGCAAAAATTCTATATGGAAGGATGTTTTGTGATACAGTTGACCCACAGATATGCATCAAATGTGATAACTCTAACATCTTTGAAATCACTGCACCCAATGGTAAGCAATACCTTTTAATGTTCAAAATCTGAAGCTATATGGCGGTTTTTTTTTTCTTCACTTTTTTTAACCTTGACGGGCGTGACTCATCGAAGAAAACATCTCATAGCTTACCCGCATCTTTCACTTTTGGGTGTGTACAAGTATCACTCGATAATTTATTTTTATCGTGATAGATTCTGGTATTCATCTACTTTCCCGACTCGGGTTAACAGTAGTAATCGAATCAAAAAGTAGGTACATGTATTTGTGTTGATGTACAACCTGTATTGTACAAGTTAGCGAAATACTAACGATGGGGGAAATACATGTCATTGACTTGAATAAGTAACTGCAGCTATGTTATGCATGGGCGAGTGGACAGATATTTATGTGCGTGGTCATTGAAAACCTCTTCAGCAGTAATACGCTGTTGGCATATTGCAGATAAGCGCGAAACTGTTGTCTACAACTCATTTAGTACTTGATCGAATATATTTCGTCGACATCGACATCATCGATGTTCGATAATAAATTGTGATGTGTACTGTGGATTAGAATGTCACCCTACTTTGAAGTTTTAAGGGGTCATTCATTACCTGAAATGAAACAGAAATGAATGAATTACAACAAAAAGTGTATGCACATGCAGCTGGTGATAATGCTGGTGGATTTAATCAGGGCATTCAACAAAACGGACAATATCAGAAAACTGCAGATAACGACACCATTTCAGAAGCCCTCGAACAACCGCTTTAATTTTAGAGGACGGAGTTTCAAGGTGACGCCCCTCTTGTAGCGGAAAGAACCAGGAAATACGATCCGTTGTACATCCTCTCAAACCCGCCCTTAAGAGGACACAGATACAGTGACTCTCATCTTTAGCCGGGGCATCGCAAGCGGTATACATACAGTACAGGCAAACAATCATGTCAGTAAGTTCAAACGTGATATCTCTATCGTATGTTTTGTCGTGTAAAATATATCGCGTAAAAGTCTGAATAAAATATAATGTTGCCTGTATTTTAGAATTGTATCAGGTACAGCGTCGTGTCCTTTGCTAGTCTACCATTAAAGGAGACCTTCGAGTAATTTTCAGATTTTTGCATTTCGACATAAAAAAAAAAATAACTATAAATTAGTTATACTGAGGATGTAGAGTTTCAGAATTTATGATAAATGGGATGAAGAATAAGAATACACTTAAAATGTAAAACAAATTGCAGTGAACAAGGATGATGACATTGCAGGGTCACCATAAGAATGCATGAGTTGGGGCTCAAGGAAGCAGAACAAAAGAAGGCATGTATAGATTAAACACAGGCAGTGACAGGTGAACTCGCAAGCAAGGCGTATTATTGCAATGGAATTAAACTGCTACATTTCTGAAAGACATGTATGTGAGCCTCCTATGTCATCATCCTTGTTCAGTGTAATTTGTTTAAGGTTTTTCAAAGTACATTTGTATTGCTTCTCTGCTCAAGAACCACAATAAATTCCACAAAGCTATACATGGAGCTGATGATTTATGTCGGGCCTACTGCATGATGTGACATTATGAAAATCTTTTGGAATACCCCTTTAATTCTTAGCCATATTGTTTCTATTAGATGATTACTGTGCACAGTATTTTGTTGCACGCTGTAGATATTTCAAGCATTTCTACCTCTTGAAGATGTGGCATTGGAGAAGTGAAATTATCCAGACCTGAGGCGTTTATCGTCTTTCGTTGTGTCATTATCATTGTTGCCTACGAAGGGAGAAAATTTGTAACAAAATTATAGTAACTTGACATGTCAATACAATTAAATTTATGTATAATTCTTTGGTTGAGGTGGGACTTCGAGTTTCCTACTTTGTGGGATTGTAGGACACCTATATAATTCTACAGGAATTTAAAGTTCTTTGATGAAAATTTGTTTTGAAATGGCGGAGATATCCAAACAATTTGATACTAATTGATGGTGGAACGCACCTTTTCTTAGGATCACTTTGTTTTGCTGTGTTTTGGATATTTCAGCCATTTCAAAACCGATTTTCCTCATTAACTATGAATTCCTAATTGAGCAATATGCTCTTTAACATTTCTGAAAATGGTTTCTCAGTATCTCACAAAAAGTTAAAAGCTGAATCCTCATCTCAATCAATACTATACCGTCACTTTTTTATGGATATCAGTAGATGAGCAATGAATTATACCCATTTTAGAGGTGTGGTTTCGACTTCACACACATAACATAACAACCAGCGCTGAGGTTGACAATAGACGCAGGGACTTTCTGTAAAAAACAAACAAACAAACAAACAAACAAAAATGAAAATAAAAATTCAAAGGACAATTATTGAAAATGAAACCCTGAAAACGTCATGTTGATAACATCTGTGAAGTTATCTCGAAATGTTGGTGTTATTACCAAAGTGTTTTAGCTCCCAATTACTCCGTTTCTTTCTTTTTTTTTTTTTTCATTATTATTTCTCCCTGATTTAATTTACACCGCGGCTTTTGGGCTTTGGGCAATGCTCATCAAAATCTTCTGGACAGATAGCCTTTTTTTTTTCCAAGAAAATACCTTACTCGGTGTTATATTCAACTCCTTCATACGATCTCACACAGACTCATTGCTTTTTTGTTTTAATAGATAAATTGCTAAATATAAAATATTTATATTATATTTAGTTATATGTCAGCACGTTTAATTTCCGAAACGGGATTTTACCTGCTTTATGTATGCTTCATTTATACGAATTTGTCCAATCGTAAATACTGTATACCTCACTAGACGAATTGAATAATATTATTTACTTTTGCCGAGGTCCATGTTAGCACAACATACGTTTACATAGCCTACACTGACATACCTTTATGACAGGCAAGGATTTTGTAATGCATTAAGTGATAATATTGAAGATCCATAGTTGTATCAAAAGAAAACTGAAAATGATATTGTTGTAATGATACATGCGGGTAGAACATCATAATGTAAGTAACTTTTATGTGCCTTTTCCGTGTATTTGACTGACTCTACCACATGTCTTTCCAACTCTTCCATTCCCTTTTCTCAACACCCGTCCCAATTTCGTTGCATTGTTGCGTTTGTTTGTAAAATACAATTCATGTAGTCTCATCTCAGGCTGCTGGGTTTATACACTTTTATTAGTTTTGTCAACCCGTGGAATAATGATATATATGCATAGTATGTTCATGTTTGATTTGATCAATTGATTAAGCAATATAAAATGGGTTGTACCCCTTCTTATTTTTACTGATTACTTATGTTCATATATCTTTACCTTCGTGTACATTGTGTGTTATTGATTATGCAAAAATGGGAGGATAAATGAATCGAATTTGAAACCTAAACTGGAAATTTGAAATTTTTGTCATTGTCATTGCTTATGAAGGGAGAAAATGAATAAAAGATATAAAACATGAGGGAATTGATTTTAGAGTCAACTTTAATAGCTTATCCCTGATGTCAAATAATTGATTGTTAACATTTTTATAGACGCATAGTATATTGGTGGAGGTGACGATTAGGCTTTTAACTTTTTTGCGAGATATCAAGAAACCCCTTATGATATACATTGTACAGTACAGAGCATACCATACTAAGAGGAATTCAGAGTTTATTTGATGAAAATCGGTTTTGGAATGGCTGAGATATCAAAAAACAAAGTAAAACAAAGCGATAGTAATAAAAGGTGGGTCCCGCCTATTATTAGGATTGCGCTGTTTTGGATATCTCGGCCATTTCACAGCCAATTTTTATCAATTAATAAACGTTGAATTCCTCATTCAATGACATGCTCTTTCACATTAAGCATAGGAGGTTTCTCATTATCTCACCAAAAATTGTTAAGAAACCTGAAGTTAGGGCTCAGCTAAAACCATATGATCTCTTCAAACAGTAAACCGCCACATTGACATCTCCAGCTTGTAATAACGCAGGCTGCTTCTTGCCACTCCAAGAAACCGTCTCTCTCTCGTTCCCATCAAGTCCGAAAATTCGCTGCAGATATCACCTTGTCACGTTTGTGTTGATAATCCTTATTTTTATTGAATGTCGTAAACAATTTGGAGAATGATTTACATGAAACTGAGGAAAATAGAAGAAAACGGGAACTTTCACTCGTGTCTAAAAATGTCGCCGCTTAAAGGAAATCCAAACCCAAGGATAAATGTTGATTGAATGAAGGCAGCAATATTAATACGGTAGAATTAATTGAACGTTTGAAGAAAATCGGACAATCGATTCAGGATTCATGAGCAAAGTACAGTACATAAATGCAGTCTCATAGGCTAGGCGATTTAATTCGCACGGTGTAATCAATTCCAGGGAATAAAAGATCGACTGTCTACGCCGACAGACTGGAAAAGGAAAGGAATCTAGCCGAAGGAATCAGCTGCTTCAATATGAGAATTTTAAAAGTATAAATAGTCATCACTCATTGACCACGGATACGATCGATAGTAACTCTCAGTATCCGAGCTACTGTCGGTATCGGAGCTACTATCGGTATCGGAGGAACTTCCGCAGTCATCGTCACCACTTCCGCTCCCTCCCTCCCCACTTCCATCTTCGCCGTCACCACTTCCACCTTCGCCGTCTCCACTTCCGGAGCCGTCGCCAATTTCACCGTTGAGCGCAACGTCGCAGATATTTGCGGGCACCTCTTCAGTAGAGAGGACGGAAGGTACTTCACCCATGCACACAGCTTCGACGAACTCGGGAAAAGTAACTGTTTAAGTCAGACGAAAAGAAAACCATTCTATTTACATTCCTTCAAATATAGTGTGGTTATGTATGAACCAAACCTTTACAATCTCTTCTCCATAATTTTCACTCAAGATGCTCGATTACGTGACTCCCAAAGGCACTGCAATCATGGAGCTAGAATGTCAAGTGTTAATTTATAGTAAACTATGTTCGTAAAGTTATAGACTGGACATAATTAGATCGTATGTATTCTAGACATCATAGTGACGTAATAAACATCTAAGATTAAAGTGACATAATAAACATCAATATTATGGAAAATGCTAATAAACCATGTGTCTAAAGTGAACGTATATGACATGGAGCCGGTCATTATATATAACGTGACCGCGCAAAACAAAAAGTCGCGACCCTTGATTTTACGTGAGGACGCAAAAAAAAAAAAAAAAAAAAAAAAAAAAAAAAGGTGAAACAAGTCAATCTTGAGTTTTCCTTTTTTTCTGAAAGAGCTGTATTCTTCCTCTACATCATTCCTAAGTTTGGGACGATACAATAAATTTTAAAGTATGTTTTCAGCAGTTTTTCTACAGCCTTTTTTTTTGTAGAGTAGTGCAGATGAGGTACAGTAGACCTCGCCTAAGTCGACATCGCATAAGTCGACAACTCGCTTAAGTCGACACAATAAAAAAGTCCCGATTTTTGCCTTTGTTATTCCTTGAAAATTTCCTCGTCTTAGTCGACATTTATAAGTCGACAACTCGCGTAAGTCGACCTGATTTTTCAGTGCCAACTGAGCTGAAATACGTGTTAATTCCCTCGTCTAAGTCGACATAATTTTTTGCTCAAAATCTTATCGCCATTCTCTGAAAAAGAATTGTTTTCCCGCTTCGATTCGCTGCATTTCTACTCGGTAATTCGCTAGTGTACGGCGCGGTAGCGTTCGCGCCATGCGTCCATTGTCTTGTATGCCAGAATAGAAACGGCATACATTCATTTACACTGGAGTATTACATCTAAGGCAGTTTACTTTACCCCTTTTCTCCCTCTCGTTTTTCTCAAAACGCAAAAATTTTGTACACTTAACTATGTCCCAGTAAGTATTCAATATCCGAACATGAAATGTTTTTGTAAATCCGAATATTCTGACGTTAATTATTCCGAAGCGGTATTAAAACCTGGGCCCTTTCTAGAAAATTTATTACAATGCAACTAATAATGCAACTAAAAAAAAAAATCAAATGCAGGTGTATCAAATCACACGCAACTTTTGCATTTAAACGCAAGTACGTTGCTGAAAAGACTTGCGTGTGATAATCATATGAAACTAGAAAATAATTGTACGAACCTGAAACTCAATTGCGTTTAAACGCAACTCTAAAAATCAAATGCAAGTCCATCAAATCACACACGATGTATTTAAACGTAAGAGCGTTGCAGAGAAGACTTGCAGTTTTGTACGAAACTAGAAACTGCGTTTAAAAACATCTCTATACATCTACGGAAGTGCGTTATTGTTGAAAAGACTTGCATTACTTTTTTATTTCGTAAGCAAAATCAGAAATTAAACGCAACTTTGAAAATCCAATGCAAGTCCATCAAATCACACGGAAAGCTGGAAGACGTGCGTTTGATAATCATACGAAACTAGAAAATTGTAGGGAACTTTTTTTTTTAACTCAATTGCGTTTAAACGCAACTCTAAAAATCAAATGCAAGTCCATCAAATCACACGTAACGCTGTATTTAAACGCAAGAGCGGTGCAGAGAAGACTTGCGGTTTTTGTACGGAACTATAAGAAACTGCGTTTAAACGCATCTCTAAACATCTGCGGAAGCGTGTTATTGTTTAAAAGACTTGCATTATTTTTCATTTCGTAAGCAAAATCAAAAATTAAACGCAATTCTGAAAATCAAATGCAAGTCCATCAAATCATACGGAACGCTGAAAAGACTTGCGTTTGATAATCATATGAAACTAGAAAATTGTATGAAATTTAAACTCAATTGCGTTTAAACGCAACTATCAAGAATGCAAGTCCGTCAAATCACAAGCAACGCTGTATTTAAAAAGCAAAAGCGTTGCAGAAAAGACTTGCGGGTTTTGTCCGAAACTAGAAATTGCGTTAAACGCATAAAAATTTACGTAAGTGCGTTATGGTTGAAAAGGCTCGCATTATTTTTTATTTCGTAACGGAACTTTCGCTGTGACCGAACTTAGTCTGCACTTGCAGGGGAAAGACATAGCAACATTCACACGTTTCAAACTGCCGAAACGCATGCTGCTTCACAAAATGTCAATGAAAAAATGACAACGAATTATTGTTAAAGTTCGCTATGCCGAAGGTTTAAATCTCAGTCCAAAGTTAAATTAGTCCGACAATGGAAAGAGGTTTGTTTTTACGAAGGTTATAGTAGTCCGAAAGATGTCGTTTTCAAACAAACTTGTCTTCTTCTTTTTATTTCAGACGGGCCCGCGCCGTACAGAGCGGTAATGTTACGAATCGGAGCGCGAGAACAATTCATTTTCAGAGTTGGCAATACGAATTTAAACAGAACAAATATGGCGACTTAGGGAAGGAAAATCACACATATTTCAACTCAGTCGGCACTGAAAATTATCTCGACAGAATCATGCAAAATCACACGCATATCTTCGAAGCAACGCACTTGAATTTAAATCGCAAAGTTTAATGCAATTTTGGGGAATTTGCGTTTGATATTTCAAATCAAATTTAAAACGTAAAGTGTCTAGAAACGGGCCTAGGTTTCCGATCCCGCTCTCTCAAAATCTCTCTAGAGATTT
Organism: Diadema setosum; assembly: GCA_033980235.1. Classification (NCBI taxonomy): domain Eukaryota; kingdom Metazoa; phylum Echinodermata; class Echinoidea; order Diadematoida; family Diadematidae; genus Diadema; species Diadema setosum. The sequence continues at coordinate 14,281,129 of CM067071.1, forward strand.
GGGAATTGTGCGTTGTCGTTACTAACCCGCGCGAGATTTTTGCATGAACTAAAACATTATTGTTGCTGATGTCAGTAGGCATGTTTTGGCGGCAAAAGGAGTAAGATTTGGGTAGCGATCCGCATCGTGATCCAAATCTTACTCTGTACAGGAGAAATTAGTTTTCATTTATAAGTCGACAAAATGTCGACTTACGCGTAAGTCGACATTCGCGTAAGTCGACGTGTTTTGCTCAGTCCCGATTATGTCGACTTACGCGAGGTTGACTGTATATCTTTAATAGAGGCCCCTTTTCATTCCTTGAGCATCCTTTGCACACTCTTTAATTTCAACTAATAACTTTCGATAGGATAATAGTGCTTTGAAAGTTTACATTGTTCATGGACAGAATGTATTAAATAGAGCGTGCTTTATTGTTGTTTCTCTGGTGGTTTACATCCTGTTTTTTGTCCCATTCATCGCACAGCTAGCACATCTTGATAACTTGAATAGACACTGTACTTCAAGTCTTTTTTCTCAGTTCACACTTTTTCAACTAATAAATTTCGATAGGATAATATTGCTTTGAAAGTACACATTGTTCATGGACAGAATGTATTAATAGAGCGTGCTTTATTGTTTCTCTGATGGTTTACATCCTGTTTTTTGTCCCATTCATCGCACAGCTAGCACATCTTGATAAATATTAAGGACTTGAATAGACCCTGTACTTCAGAGCCTTTTTTTCTCAGTTCACACTTTTTCAGAGGCCAGGCGCTTTCTTTCAAATGTTAAGGTAGGTTAGGAAAGTCCATGTGAAATTGAGCTATACATCATTTTAAAAGCTGCTCTTTCAGAATCAGCCCTTAAATAAGAATCCATGTCTGTCGCCTTTTTGTTGATTGTTTTTGTGCCTGGTCACAATGTACAATATGCAACATACTAACGATTAACTTTGTTTCTATTATTATTGTTTTTGAGAAGGAGGTCGGGGGGGGGGGGGGGGGGGGGGGGGCTTCGCTTGGTAATTTACGGGACATGTTAGTTCAACTTTACCTCGCCTTGCTGAGGGTGCAGCATACCCGACCAACAGCTGTCCATCGAGCAGATATAGTCCAAAGTCTCTAGATGTGTAGATGGCCTCGATCATGAAACAGAAGTTGTAGACTATTATGTCGTCAAATTCTCTGCTTGCCCGGTCGCATGCATCCCGTGTCCTTTCGTACAGCTCCTCGGCCGTCACCTCGGTTGGTAGCAACGTTGCGATCACTGATAGGAGTACAAGGAGACAAAGAAGGCAATCAAAATCAATTTGATAATGTAAAAAACGTGTCGTAATAAAGGGGACTCACTTTGTTCATTGTTGTACAGTCATTTAACAGAGGGACTCTCCTATGTTAACGTGCCATGGATGTTACGGTCTCATTACTCTCTCATGCCAGATGATAGCAGATCAGGTGAGTGTTAACATCACCATCAACACCAGTTGTCAAGCGTATGAATCATAATATGAAGAGTTTGTTTGCAAAAACCGATAAGTCCATTTTTGAAGATTTTGAAGTACGGTCTCTGTCATGAAGCACAAAATAATACCTTTTAAATGATATATTGGTCACTACATATAAAGGTATATTTTTGAAGTTATGGTCAAAAGAAGCACAAATTTTCTTATTATTCTCTTTATTTTTCTAGACCTTTAATGGCAAATATCTCCATTTGACAAATATGGACTTATCGGTTTTTGCAAACAAACTCTTCATATAGTTTCTATTGTTGTATGTGTCACGAAACACATACAAAATACCTCGAATAGGTCAATGGGCAGAACATTATTTAACTCGTCATGAGTAGGTCTACATATAAACATCAACAAAAAATTCCTCAAGACTATTTACTGGGACGGGAATTCCAGAACATTAGCGTTCCCGAAAAACACTTTCCACTGCTTATAACTGGGACTGTGATAAACGGGGTGACTCCTTGAACGGGACAACTTCCACCCAGATGATTATTTTCAAGGCTTGACAGATTTCTCATTTCATATTCGAACGGAATAGAGACCTTGTATCACAGTCATCTAATAACAAAAAGGAAGGACATTGCGAAAAGTGCCTGTCGTGCCTATTATAATGTGTAATGTCTATATGCATGATAGTAATGGACTCTCTTTTCGGCAGTCACAACGTAGCTGTGCAACGAAAGAAGGAATATATGACTGTATATCTCTATAGCAAAAAGAAAAAAAAATGGAGCTTGGTACAACGTGTTATTAGCAATGCTATTCTGCGTCTCTGTGATTGCAGAAAATGTTATTGAATGTATTATACAAAAAACACACACCAAACACACACACACGATGCGAACAAACTTGTATGTAGCAAGTAAAAGTGTCAGTTCACCTTCTACAGGTGCACGCGGTGTGGTGATCTCAATCGGTTCCAGGGTGTCCGTGAAGCCCTGTTCGATGTTCACCTCGAGTTCTGGGATGCCGCGTAGGAAGCCGCACGGATCAATACCAGTAAGTCGCAGAAAAGGGTACGAAAGCCCACGACACAGGGTCTGCATGGCACTGACAACGGGAAAGGCCACCCGGTCGTCGTCATCCACATTTCCGCTTGCAGGAAAGCCTGCCGGAAAGAAAAGACAGACGAGATATATCTAGAGAGAGGGCGAAGTTATCGTATAACTATAGGCAAAAGAGAGAGAGAGAGAAAAAACAGAAAGAGTCTATGAATATTGATGTCATTTTCATTTCGTGCAAATTGAACATTCATCAAATTCTTTTTATTTCTGGCAAATTCTAGTATATTGTTGTGGTGGCCATTCCAAATAGAGTGATAGTTGAATACTTGTTTCTGTTGCAGATGTTTTGGGTGATTTGTACTTTGACACAAAATGAACCTTGTCTCCTTAATAGAATTTGATATGTGACTCAGTGGTAGGCCCTAATATACTTAAAACCAAAGCATCAAATAGATCTGAAGAAAGTTGCAATTATGAAAGTGGCTGAAATATCATACCGTGATGATTATATCATGTCCGTAAATAATTATGATAAAAATAACTTTGATGTCTGAATTACCGACGCTGCGAAATGTCAGTGTAAGAAGTTTTGAGATTCTAAACTTCCATGAGGATTTGATCTAACTTAGAAATGTCCAGTCAGCTACACATCATACCAATTTTGAATGTCAAAAACCAATTTTGTTGTTGATGTTGTTGTAATTTGCTGGTTTTATTTGTTTCCTTTTCAAAGATTGTTTTTCATTTACGAAATCAGATACAAAAAATATAAAGCGCCCGATGTTCCCAGCGGCCACAGCAATCTCGTTTTCCCCGAGGTGTAGCTTGGTAGGTAGATAGATGGTAGGTAGGTTGATGGGCTGCTTTATGCCCCCATTCTATTTTAACTCTTTTTTTTAAACAAAGTAACAATCTGACAAGACATCCAGTGTAATCATTCTGGGTTTTTTGTTGTTGTTTTTTTTTCGCTGTGGCCTGAAACGTGATTGGCTTGATCGCTGAGAACATGGTGTAAACGTGGCATCTTTAGGGTTAACATTTCCGCTGCAAGAGTTTTAATATACTTCCATACCCCAGGCTGATGTGGCGCTAACCAATAGGAAGACCAGAAGAAGTAATCTGCGACGAGAAGTTATTAGCTCCATTGTGAGACGTCCAATGTGGTTCCTCGTATATTCACGACACGATTTCACTCCAATTTCACTTGTCGGGAAAACAAAGGTGATGAAATATAACCTGGGAAAAGATCGAACTCTGGCGAAAAAGTCTGGTTGCGCTGTTGAGTCAACCAGGTGAGTGTGTGAGTGTAACAGTAAATCAGCCACTCGCATGAAAATGATATCAGTGTCACAATAAATCTCAGGGTGGGTTCACTTTCAAGCTTACGGAGCGTTAAGAGCATGCGCAGATTTTTTTTTTTTTTTTTTTTAAGTCAATGGCAGTCTCATCCTGCAAAGTTTGACCCTTCCTACATATGCGCCAAAACATGTGTGGGCCTAATACTTTATTTCATGACTAGTAATCTGATATCCCGTTTCGAGGTCAAAATAGAAATATATATATACATATACCTGATTTTTTTTATAAGTTGTACCTCTAAAAGTGCGACCGATTTCACGAACTGAAACAAATATACCATTTATATTCATTTTCGAAGTCATACCAAACGTTCTATCGATATTAATTTACATAATATTGTTCAGTTTTCGAATAATAATTTTTGTTATTCCTCGCTGCTAGAAACTTTTTTAACGTTTCCTGTTAAAACCAATCGACACGCTTTACCCCTTATCTCGAAAGGGGTATCCTGTACACACAGGTGGTATTGTGGAGATATCTGTGGAAAGACAAAATAATTCAGCTAGGCAAACCAAATGTAAAGAATTAAGAAAGCGCTTTTCAAAAGGTATCAAGCTGGTAGAAAATTGTAAACAATTCTAATTCAATCACGACAGTTGTCCTCGCAGTGTATATTCGAAAAGCTAGCATAAATTTGCGGGTTGATATTAGTGTAGGATCAGTACCAACGTCAGATAAATAATCCAGGCAACAAGGATAAACAATACTAATGAAGAATGTACACTTCAAAACGATGGCAATGAAGCTGGTAGGAAATTCTATACTGATTTATTTTCATCTCGACCGTCGGCCAGTACCGAAAACCAGGCACAATCAATTGCGGTAAACAGCTGGTAAAGACATCGATGTAGCACCATCATCATCTTCCGGTAAGCCTCTTGGGCTGTACTGGATGGTCCTTTTTTAAAGGCCGCGTTGATGTCTCATATTGCTTCTTCCGACTTCAAATTACGGAAGTTTTTACTTTTGTGAGTTCATAATATGAAGTCACAAAAGTTATATTATATATAACAAACAATAAATGGCCGGGCAAAGGATTATCATGCATGTCTCTTTCACTTTGGTTGTCCATGCCGATTCAATATAACTCAGTTCGACTTAGCAGTACATGTAGTGTTCATTTTTGTCTAAATAATTAAACGATATATAGATTGTCTCAAAAATTGAAACACATGTTTGCTTGTTTGTTTGTTTGTTTTTAGAAAACTTTCCGACCGTATTGAAAAATCAAGTTTGCTTATAAATCCAATGACAGATGGATAGATCGCTTGATATTTCCAGCAAACACTCTGTTCTCTAACTCAGCATGTCAGTTTTTTTTTTTTTTCATCATGCTGTGTGATCCACATGTTGACGTTTTTAACACTCAATCTAAGATGCAGTACAACTAATGCATTTCTTTTTTTAATAAACACTTTACAAATTCATATCCATTGCTCCTATTATGAACTTGTTTGTCTATATGCGAGTTTGAATATGCGGGATAAGTTGGTGACAGGTTTGAATAACCATTGCCGAAAACGTTTAGGCATTTTATAATTAGAATGCCCAAATGCAAAATTAGTCGACAAATTAGTTAATCTTATCGACGAAAAAAGAAATTGAATGACAATACCTCGATGCATTTGATTAATGCCTCAATTAATGCCTCTAATATGTAATTGAATAACAAGTGGAATGGGCCGGGTAAACCTGTAGTATATGACTTGAATAAACAAAAGAAGAAACAACAACCTTGTAGTACAATATATTATGACTTTTAGCGAGGAAATGCAGCCACACTCACATACACACACAAACACCAACACACACACACACACACACACACACACACACACACACACACACACACACACAAAACTGATAACAAAATTAATGAATGGTCAATCTGAAATATAAAATTGCGATGACATTTATTGGTATTTATGAGCATCAAATTACTCCTATTTGACTTGAAGTTTGATTGCGACTTTACACAGATAATAACCATTACTGCGGTTGACAATACAGGAAGAGCTTTCTGGAAGAGCAATACAATACAATTATACCTGAAAAAGACGTGGGCCAGTACAGGACGACAATAATTTCTTTCAATGTGGTCATGTGATCATGAGCAATGGATCGAGCGCATGATGCAGCTCTCCTCTGTGCTCGTCATTCAGCATTGATCTTGAGTGATTTATTGACCTGGTCTTTGTTTCAAAGTTGTACCATCCTGAAGAACTAAGCTCAGAGATTCTGCAGGACTTATTAGAGGACATATCTGCATTAAATGGAAGAGAATTTTGAAGAAATTTTATTTGTGAACCACGTCAGTTTCTTTGAGTTTGTGCTGGAGCCATGTTTAGCTGCAGAACCTGCAACAACTCCTTCAGTACCTGGCCATGCATTGTTTGGACCTACAACACCAGCACCTGTGGAATAAAAGCATCAGTCTGGTCTTCTGACAATGAGTCCTATTCATCCTGTTTTGGTTGCTACCCTTGGCATTTTAGCCTTGCTGAATGTGGGAGGGGAATGTGTTAATTTCCCATCCTTGCATCACATTGTGCAGCAGCCATTCACAAGGAAACAGTTTCTTCAAAGAAGAATTGCCTACTATGTGAACGGGTCAGCGACCTTCCAATGTCAGCTGCTGAGGGATGGTGATGTACACCCTAACCCAGGTCCTGATGAGCGTGACTTCAACAGGGAATCAACATGCACATCATCATGTCAGTCACAATATACTTCGCAAGATTTATTGGAGCTGCAGCATGGAAGTAATTATCTCCTGCCTAAACATGTGTATGCTACAATCAAGACACTTGGATTGAATTGCATAAAACCCACAAGGCGAAGCAAGCGAGGTGGGGTAAAAACCAGAAGTTGGCGCCACCAACGGGGTACGGCTCCTAGTCCAAGTGTATGTTCTTCCAGCAGTAATGCTAATATCACACATCCTGCTGCTCAACTTACATGTAGTCTTCCCAAAGATACTCCAATCTCTGTTATCACCTCATCAAGGCGTTGTGTCAAGCATCATAAAAGAAATAGGCAGTTCAGTAATCTGATTAAGATTATTCCCCAGTCTTCTTTTGCAAGTTATTTCAAGCTATGCTCTCTCAATGTGCGTTCCCTGCGCAATAAGTCAATCGCAGTGTTTGATTATATATGTGATAGTAAGGCAGATTTGTATGCTTTCACAGAAACTTGGCTCACCGATAAAGATTCGGCTGTTATTGGTGATGTTGTTCCTACCGGTTACAAATTCAGTCATAGGCCTAGAACAGGCCGTCGGGGAGGTGGTACAGCATTGATGTATAGAGATTGTTTGCACGTTAAGAAAGTAGATGCCGGTGAAAAACAATCATTCGAATTCAGTGTGTATAATATCACTATCAACTCTTTTCAGTTTAGAATTATCAATTTGTACAGACCACCTTATTCTGGACAACACCGAATTTCATTTGGAGTTTTCTTGTATGAGTTCAGTGAGTTTCTGCAACCACACCTCTTTTGTAAAATCCCTCTTATAGTAACAGGTGATTTCAATGTTCATGTTGATGTGAATGATAATTTGGATGCGATAGCTCTCCGAGAATTGCTTGAGTCTGTTAGCTGTATACAGCATGTAGATGTCAGTACTCATACTCATGGTCATACTTTAGATCTTATCATCAGTAGAAGTTCAGATGATATAGTTGTTGGAAAGCCTTGGGCTGATTCATTGGTTTCCGATCATATGTCAGTCATGTGTCATTTGAGAACACAAAAACCATCAGTAAAAGTAAAGAAAGTTATGTGTCGTAAAATTGCATCAATTGATTTTGACACTTTTCAGAATGATTTGAGAGCAAGCGATCTCAGTACTTGCATGTGTGATGATTTAGATGAATTGGTCTCGTTATATGAAAACTCTTTGACATCTGTTCTTGACAAACATGCACCACTTGTAACAAAATATGTGAGTGAGAGGCCCAAAACACCTTGGTTCAATGAAGATATTCGGCAAATGAAACGAAAGAGACGTAAAGCAGAAAAGAAGTGGATGAAGAGCCACAACAAGTGTGATCATGATGATTATAAGAGTATACGGAATATGACCTTGTCTTTAATGAATCGTGCTAGACAAGATTATTATAATGAATGTATAACTGAGAATGCTGCTGATCAGAAAAAGTTGTTTCATATTGCAAAGTCTTTGTTAAATATGAAGAAGTCCATAGTTGATTTACCACCACACATTGATACTGAAAATTTTGTAAATGAGTTGGGTACGTATTTTGAGCAGAAAGTAGTGAAAATGTGTGAAGACATCCAGTCAAAAAGAGCAGATGGATTCCCCAACCAATCTTCTTATTCAGAAGTTCAAAATAAGTTGTCACAGTTTTCTCCGTTATGTGCACATGATGTGCAAAAGTTGGTTCTGAAGTTAAACAAGAAGACATGTATATTGGATCCAATACCCACAAAGCTGGTTGTAAGGAACATTGATATTTTATTGCCAGTTCTTACAAAAATTATCAACATGTCTCTGACAAGTGGACACTTTCACAGGAATTGGAAGTTGGCTATAGTTAGACCATTACTGAAAAAGCCCGGTGCAGATTTACAGTTTTCAAATTGTAGACCTGTTAGTAATTTGCAATAGTTACGTTCAGACGGCAGGCCCTAACCTCGAGGTTAGGAAACCTCGAGGTTTAGCTCTTGCCCCCTAACTACGACGTGTGTCCACACGACGAATCTTAACCTCGAGGTTACGAAACCTCGAGGTAAAGCTTCTGCCCCCCGTAACTACGAGTGGGTCCCACTCGATGTTAAAACCACAAAACCGGAAGTTTCAGCCCACACTGCTAACAAGACGTCTATTTATTCTTTAGTCCAACCCTGTCGGACTCGCTTACAGGTACTCTTTTTCTCTGTCATGGTATGCAGAGATAGCACTGAACTGATGACTTTATGCCTATATAAAGATATTCGTCGAAAACATTTTTTTTAGCGTCGGAGAAGAATATAGAATACAGTAGCGAGTTCGACGTGTTCAGTTTCAGAGATCAAGTGCATGGGAAGAAAAGATGATGTTGTGACGTGTGCAATGCGTCATAGGTTTTTCACGTGTAGTGTATTTGTGGTGTACGTTTGGGAGGTTGACCCGGAAGCAGAGGGAAATTGTGGGGGCTGGAGTTTACGACGAGGTCACTCTTAACTTCGAGTTCGTTGTTTTTTGTGTCCACACGGTGCTTAACTACGAGTGGGGACCCCCCGCGGCTCGTGGTTAGAGCGCTAACCATAAGATTTCTCGTGGCTCGAAACATCGAGCAAACCTCGAGGTTTGCTAACTACGAGTGCGTCTTCACGGTCCCTAACTACAAGCTCTAACCTCGAAGTTTCCTAACTTCGAGGTTAAGGGCTCCCGTCTGAACGTAACTAATATGTGTCCAAACTGGTTGAAGCAGCAGTAGCAGGTCAAATTCAGAAACATCTTGTAACCAATGATTTACTACCACCGATGCAGTCAGCATATAGAAAAAACCACAGCACAGAAACAGCCCTATTAAAGGTGAAGAATGATTTGCTGTTAGCAATGAATAAGCAACAGGTTGTATTTTTAGTTCTATTGGACATGAGTGCAGCTTTTGATTTAATTAGACACAACATTCTTGTGAATATTCTCCAAACACATTTTGGAATAACTGACAGAGCATTGTTATGGTTTGAGTCCTATTTGAATGATAGGAGACAGAGGGTTCAGGTCGATTCCAGTATGTCCAAGGAGTTTGATGTACCCTGGGGTGTGCCCCAAGGCTCCTGCCTGGATCCCCTTCTTTTTACTTTGTATGCTAGTAGGTTGTTCCATGAAATCCAACACAAATTCCCAGAAGTAATGTGTCATACCTATGCGGATGATACACAGCTGTACATAACTTTTTCACCTACTGCAGCAGATGAGAATTATATTGTGTCCATTATAGAGCGATGTATTGTGCATCTTCACAAATGGTTATTATCCAACAATCTTCTACTCAATGATAAGAAAACCGAATTTGTAATATGTGGCACTCAACAGCAAGTTTCAAAATTACGCACTGAAAGCCTGAAAGTGATTGATGTTGATATTTATCCTGTTGATTCTGCACGGAATCTGGGAGTGTGGTTTGATTCGCGCCTAGCTTTTGACAGACATATCTCTGAAGTATGTAAAAATTCATTTTATCATTTGTTTAATATTGCACATGTTCGGAAGCATTTGACACGGGAAAGTACTGAAAAAATCATCCATGCGTTTGTCACAAGCAGATTGGATTATTGTAACAGTTTATTTTATGGCTTACCTGATAATCAGTTAGGTAAACTACAAAGGGTGCAAAATGCATGTGCTAGATTAGTTTGTAATTCTCCTCGTTTCTCTCATTGTCGTCCATTACTACGTGCATTACATTGGTTGCCTGTAAAGCAGAGAATCATATTTAAAACTCTGCTAATTGTATATAGAGCCATTCATGGTACAGCACCAGTGTACATACAGGAACTTGTAGAGTTAAAAACATCACTTCAAACATTTTATCATCTTCGGAGTTCACGGGATCAAACATTATTGAAATATCCATCGGGGAAATCAAAAGTTACTCTTGGTGACAGGGCATTTTTGTACGCTGCACCAAAATTATGGAATAATCTCCCTTTGTTTGTAAGACAAGCAGTCACAATTAATGAGTTTAAGGCCAGGTTAAAAAGTCATCTCTTGAAGTAGTGTATTTTCTGTTTGAATTTCTTGTATGCATGTCATTTTGTAATGCGCAGTAGAGTATATTATTATAGTAGCTGCGCAATATAAATGTCCCTTCATTATTATCATATAACCTCTTTAAAATGCGCACGTGGAGCAGGCATGACTTTAACGGCTAAGATACATCTTTTTCGTTCCCACAGACCCCCTACTTCCCAACATGACTGTGGCGACTCGTCAAAGCCTTTTAACGAATCTATATTGTGTGGATTTGTCGTTTCGTCTTCTTTTTTTGAGGTGAAATATAACTCTCTCTCTCTCTCTCTCCTCTCTCTCTCTCTCTCTCTCTCTCTCTCTCTCTCGCCCTCTCTATATCATAGTACCACAGGGGTGGAGTAACTTTGCGCACCTCCCTCACCTTTCTCTTCATAGGTGCACCCTATTCACTATCTTGCAGAGGAAGGTCTCTTCTATCATTCCATTATATTTCATGAAAATAAAAGTGGCCTTGCTATACGACCGGAACGACTTTTTAAAGGCATGTACCCACAGAACATGTATATCGCATTGGTAACATATACTGCATTGTGTTTTAATTATGTTTCCATAGGGGTGGGGTAACTTTGCGCATCTCCCACCAATTCGTGTTCATAGGTGCATCATTTGTATATATACGTACAGTTTTTTCTTCATGTATGGATATATGCTCCTGTATTAGAAGCACATTTATATGTATTTATCCACATGTGTGTTTTCAGTAATACGTCTGTATAATTTGAAAGCGCCTTGTGTATGTATGTAAGTGCACGAGAGTGTATGCACTTGTGTGTACATACATACCGGATGTACACATCCACCCATATACATTGCTCATAAAGGTTGCGTGTATTTTTACTACACGTGCATTCACTGCATGATCTTGGGCCAAATGTATGAAAGAAGTCGAGTATAATGATCAATCTGATTCAAGTTCTTTGCGCCATCAACGTCCCAAATACCCCAAGCTACATCACCCCTCACACTTCACTACCCCCACATTACGTGTGCGAACCCCTCACACTCATCCCTCTGACACCACACCACACACAACAAGCAAATCCCAACGCCTTAAAAGGTAACCAGTGTGTTTTAACCTATGTTGGTCTATGTATTCCCAATGATTTCATTGCAATCATTACCGCTATTATTGCTTATACTATACTGCTACTACTGTTCCATTATTTTCCTGGAAGTGTATGTGATAATGGTAATACTGCCTTTCCGTTGGAGTGAATGGAATATTGCTGTCTATATTTGTCTATATTATTTTGTTTGATTTCTTTGATTTTCTTTTGCCTTGTTTTTTGCCTTATTCTGTGTAAATGTACGCGAATTGGTGTCAATGTCTTGTTGCTGCCTATATTCCGTTTGATTGGCTTCTTATTATTATTTTCTATTTCTGTTCAAATGCATGCAACTTGGTTGCTATTTTGCTTTTATGTTTATGTCTCATCAAGCCCTTGAAAAAGGCTGGTAACACAGTCGAAAGCTTGGGAAATAAAGGCCATAGTGAACATCACTGCAATGTCTGTGAGTCATTCTGCCGTCACACACACACACACACACACATACACACACACACATATATATATATATATGAAGAGTTTGTTTGCAAAAACCGATAAGTCCATTTTTGAAGATTTTGAAGTACGGTCTCTGTCATAAAGTACAAAATAATACCTTTTAAATGATGCATTGGTCACTACATATGAAGGTATATTTTTGAAGTTATGGTCAAAAGAAGCAAAACTTTTCTTATTATTCTCTTTATTTTTCTTAACCTTTAATCGCAAATATCTCCATTTGACAAATATGGACTTATCGGTTTTTGCAAACAAACTCTTCATATATATATATATATATATATATATATATATATATATATATATATATTATATATAATATATGAAGAGTTTGTTCGCAAAAACCGATAAGTCCATTTTTGAAGATTTTGAAGTACGGTCTCTGTCATAAAGTACAAAATAATACCTTATAAATGATGTATTGCTCAATGCATATAAAGGTATATTTTTGAAGTTATGGTCAAAAGAAGCAAACATTTTTTTATTATTCTCGTTATTTTTCTTGACCTTTAATCGCAAATATCTCCATTTGGCAAATATGGACTTATCGGTTTTTGCAAACAAACAATATGTATTTGTTTTTGTACTCAAATTCATATATGATTTATATACATATACATTGACACACAAAGATACCTCCCTCCCCCCCCCCCCACACACACACAGTGACACACCCAGCCAAATGCACAGATACACAAATATATTAATATGACCTACACAGTGCAACTTCGAACATGATTTTATAGGCAACCAAACCTGCTATACTTTTTCCTTTCGTCTCGTTTAAGAAGCAAAACTGTCACAGATACTTATCAACTTAATAATCACCAATACCGAACATACTCATAATAACAACAAAACTAATACCAAAATCATCTAGCCACAAGCAGTGACAATAATTTTTGATCTCATACTAAATCGATCTCATGCCAGTTGACACTATTTTCTTTGTTTTTGCTTTATATCTTTTTGTAGTTTCATATTCGTAATTCGTTCTCTTTTGTATTTTCCGAGGGTCCCCATATCGTACAAGCTTTGCTTTTTAGTGGGACACTGCGTTTCCATTCCCATCCTTATTCAATTTGTACTGTGCATAATAGTATTGAAAATACAATAATGTTTTCTTTATTTTGTTACTCATTGCATCACATGCATTTTCCTAATGTACTTTTTGCAATTACAACAAATGTGTTCTCTTATGCATTGTATATATTTTTGTGGGTTTATTTGATAGAAATGAAAATATATTTCAACTTTTTGATTTCGAACTTTCTCCCTATATAGTGTTGTTAAGCATAGATACAGAAATTATTTCTTCAACCGTTATAATGAGTTAATCTTGTACGGAAAACGCGTAACAGCTTGAGGTAGAATTCTCTATTGTCATATTTTAGTGTTTCTTTACCAGTGATCTTACACAAGACTAGCTGCAGTCTGAGAAATAAACATTCGTGTCATGAAACTATTAAATAAATAATGATCTGGCAGCACGACACGCTAAAGCACACGCCCAATCCCACATTAAAGGCAGTTATACATTATAGATTCAAGGTCGGAAGACGCCTAGATATACAAAATATCAGTAGCATTGTTATCGTAGAAGTCAGAAGAGTAAAAATAGCTCTCTGAACTTCTTGTTATTTCAGTGTCGCCACTTCCAGATTCGCCGTCTCCATTTTCGTCATCATTCCATTCGTCATCTCTGGGGAAAACCCTCTCGCATAAGGGGGCCATGGTCAGTGAGGGCGTGCTACCTGCCACCGAGAACCCCTTGCACAGGTGCACGAAGAAGGTGTTGAATGTAACTGAAACGAGAAAGGTTGGTATAAAGGATTATCTAATCTTCTCTCACTTTTTTTTTTCTATTCGTCTTTTTCCCCCAACTAATGTCAATATCATAAATATTTACTAATAGTGTGTCAGAACCACAGTGTGTATGTAAGTTGACATAACCCCTTTGGGAGCTGTTGTCATTTCCATCGTCAACCACAATAATTATGATAATGCCTGTGTCTGGCATATTTTTGTCATGAAGGCTGAAGGAGTTGATGTATTTGCCTCGAGGCACACCACAAGTTGATTGCATCGTTGTCAAATCAGTCTTGAGCATTAAACTCCTTGGCTCTTGATACCTAGTTTTGGCACGGATATTCATTACGTGTTTTGTTCGTGTCTTGGTTTATTCAAATTCATGAAATTCTTCCATCGAGATGTTTTCATTGCAACTGATTGACAAATTACGTCGATGTAGGGCAATTTGTCAATCAATTGCAAAGTGTCTTGGTTTTGTGTATTTTTTTCTTTCTTCCAAAGTAAGCCTTTTATTTTGCACAAGACAGAAAGGAGACGCGGAATACTGTATAAGGGGAAAAAATCAATAGCTTCAATATTGCAAACAACTAAACGTTTGTTTGTTTGCTTTTGTTTTTCGTTTTGTCTGTCCTCTTCTTATTCCGTTGACTGTCAGATAGTGACAGTATTATTTAGGAAGCAAATATTTGCAACATCGGTTGTATGTTTTTATAGAGACTACAAAACAAGTGACATCCATATAATATGTAACAGACTCTGTTTAACAAACGTAAAAACAAATAAGGAAATATTCTATAATGAAATTATCACATATCTGCTGTTAATTGCTGATCGATAGTTTTGATGTGTGTTTGTAAGGCAACCCTTTTTCAAAGGCTCCCATAAGCATTGGCATTAGTAATGAGAGAAGGATTCAAGAGCGGAAATCGAATGAGTCGGCGTGGGCCTCTTTCGAGATCTCCGATTGTTCTTTTTTTTTATGACTGGGAAATTGTCTAAGTCACTGAATATTTCGCTTAGGGATAAAAAGGACATATGAAAGATTCTCCCAGTGTTAAATCACTTTGTTAAAATGTAAAGAAATGTCTCTCTTAATATAATGTGACCTTCTTTAGTCTTTCTGACGCGAAATTTGTTGGGTCTTGCCCTAATGTGTTAACGTACTTTCTTTTCTTCTTCCAGCTTTCTCTTTACGACTCACTTATAGTCGCTTATTTTCCCTCACACTATTTGCTGTTCTTTCAGCGTTTATGTGCTAATGAGACAATTTTGTACAAAGTTCACACACATACCTGGATAAGAAATTAATGTGACACGCAAAGGGTTATTGTTATCATTTGTGTATGTGCGTGTGTGTGTGTGTGTGTGTGTGTGTGTGTGTGTGTGTTTTATTTGTTCTGTGCTGGTGTTTGTTAGTTTGTGTGTGTTTGTGTGCGCCATGTTACATTTGCGATTATTATGTATCGTAACACAATACTGCTGAGGAGGGTGAATCCGACACGTTTCTGTTCTAGCAGCGTGCAGCTCTTCTTACATTTCCCCTTTTCAGATGAAACAGGATGTTTTAACTCTAAAGTTACATGGAATGTACTGCATGTTATAACTAAGTGGTTTGTAATATGTTAATACATGACTGTATAATATGAGATGAAAAATATATCATGTATGACTGAATAAATGGATGAATGAATATTCACATTGCCTACGTGTGTATCGCATGTGTATAATAGCTATGATAATATGCGTTATAATGAGGAGTATAACTACTACCATTATTTTGGTAATCGTTACCACTAGTATTTTTCTTTTCAAGCAGTGCTTTGTAAGAACAAATTGTAAGCCTGCTGCATTTTCTTCTGTAACTTGCAAGTTCATGAACTTACTTAAGGGGTAGTACATGTTTTAGGTATAGGTACCTTGTATTTGATTAGATTTCATTATACTTAATGATTATAATAAGTTTTGTCTCCATACAACCATTCTTGATCTATCAATATTGCACAGAGAAAAGCCGGAAGAACTGCATGGTAAGTTAACTTGGGTGCACGTCACGAGACCGACACCCACGAGTCATACAGTTCACAAGTCATACAGCCCACTAGTTATACAGCCCACGACTTCGACACTGAGTAAATAAAGCCCACGAGTTCGACATCAAGTAAAATAAGCCCACGAGTTATACAGCCCATGAGTTCGACACTACACACAAAAGGCTGACGAGACCGACACCACGCAAACAAAGCCCACGAGACCGACATTACGCTTTAAAGGCTCACAAGACCGACACTAGGCAAACAGAGCTCACGAGACCGACACTAGACAAAAGAGGCTCACGAGACCAGGGTCGACACGAGGCAAAGAAGGCCCAAGAGAGCGACAGGATGAACAGCGCCACCTATAGACTAATTAATTGTATAGGGTGTCCAGATAATGGCATAAGGGAGATATTAGAGTATGCAAAAGGAGAGTTGCTAGGGGATTACCCCGTCAATGTTGCCCTCCCTCGCCCCCTGAACTGTTCGAGATTTTCAATTGTGTTTGCGTGTTTGAGTGTTTGTGAAAAATAAACAAAATTCAGTAAAAGTGCATGAGATGTTTCAACATTGATTTCGAAATTGCCCAAACACCCTTGTTTCCCTTTCCGCAAAACATATACCGGTGTACACCTGCTTAGAGAAAAAAAAATGAACTGATGTGGACATTCAGATCAATCAACTAGAATAATACCCAGATATGAAATGAAGTTAACAAGAAAACATTTCACAAAACGGTCAATGTTGCAGTGCACAATTGCTTTACATTGTATCGAGGGGGAGTTGTCATCTGCAAAGGTGCTGATTTAGTACAAATTAAGAGAAAATAATATAATCGTCTGTTAAGGTGGCTTTAAGGATTCGGAAAAAGAAGATGCATCCATGATAATAGCTATTCTATTTCATGAAAAATGTACCGTTTTGTGGAGAATAATTTCACAAATACAAGCCACAAATCGAGGTGAATCGCGGCGATATTAAACGTTTTCATCCTTTGAAATGTCATACATTATAGTTACAGAAAAAAAAAAACCCAACCAAATTGAACTCTAAGCATCCAGGTATAAGCATGCGGGAATAAGCAGGCGGATAGGATATCCAATAACTTAACTTAACTAGCACATGACTAGCGAAGCGAGAAAGAAAAGGAAAAAAAAAATACATCCTGTCCCCCGTCTATCTAGAAATTGGGAAAACCTATTAAAAATAGCACGATGGCATCTGAAACCAAACCATGCATCGTTCTTGTCCTCTATTATTTTTTTCATACATTTTTTTTTTTTTTTTTTGGTGGGGGAGGGGGTGGTCCCCATGAAGAGGAAAATGTTATTTTTTAAAAAGAGGTCAATTGGTACGATGTCGCTCCCCGTAGCGTGACAGAACTTCCCTCTAAAAGCCACACATATACTTGTAGAAAAACATAGTTACTTGATGTCGTTGATATGTAAATGGTGCTGTTCAATTAGTTACAATCTTTCGCTCGATAGCGTGACGAACATGCCCCCGCCTGTATGTAATTTTGCCCTTCATGGAACACTCTGTACAGGTAATTGACATGTAGATGGCGCTGTTCATCCTGTCGGTCTAGTGAGCCTTCCTTGCCTAGGTCGGTCTCATGGGCTTTTTTTTTTTTTGCATAGCGTCGGTCTCGTGAGCCTCTTTTGCGTACTGTCGGTCTCGTGAGCCTTTATTTTGTAATGTCGGTCTCAAGAGCCTTTTGTGCGTAGTGTCGAATTCATGGGCTGTATTACTCGTGAGCCGTATAACTAATGGGCTGTATGACTCATGGACCTATTTTTGATGTCGGTCTCGTGGACCGCATGACTCGTAGGTGTCGGTCTCGTGGACCGCATGACTCGTAGGTGTCGGTCTCGTGGACGGCATGACTCGTAGGTGTCGGTCTCGTGGGATGACCCCGTTAACTTGCCCTATCCCCTTTCTGTCAGAATCTCACAATCGTATTAAACGATGTTAGAGTGTTCATTTTCGATTTTCATGATTAATGTTCACGTGGCATTTGGAATTAGTAATGCCCTTTGTAGTTTTTAGGAAAAAAAGAAGAAACAGTAGCAGGTTTTGCGGGTGCACGTCACGAGACCGACACCCACGAGTCATACAGCCCACAAGTCATACAGATCACAAGTCATACAGCCCACGAGTCATACAGCTCACAAGTCATACAGCCCACGAGTTCGACACTATTAAAGCCAACAAGGCCCACGAGACCGACACATTACGCGCCGTGTTGTATCTGTCGAACTCGTGGGTTGTTTCTACCTACAGCTGTAGTGTCGAACTCATGGGCTTTATTTGCCCAGTGTCGAACTCATGGGCTGTATGACTCGTGAGCTGTATGACTCATGTACCTGTTTTCAATGTCGAACTAGTGGGCTGTATGACTCGTGGGTGTCGGTCTGGTGGGATGACCCCGGTTTTGCCCTTAGTGTCATTTCTCTTAGTGTCAGTTCCAGTGGTATCGTCCATATCATTAGCAACCCGATCGAGTGATCTTCGTATTTACGCCAAATCCTGCTTTAAGAAGTTGTTTACACATTAACCTGTCTAATCCCTTTGTCGGAGTAAGGCAAGGGGTATTCGTCCCTTCCTTGGTTTATGTTAATTTCAGATAGTTTTGACTGTTGTTTAATGTTACTTGTATATTTCTTACAGAAAAAAAGAAAAACTATCAAGATAATAACATAGTAGATGTCAGATTGAAGATCGCATGTTCCAAATACGAGAAATAGGGATTTATTGTAAGTTTCATTCAGTTTTATTCTCCGCTTGTATCAAAAAGTATGACAATATCAAGAGACCATGCAGTTTTAGTTATGAAAATATAATCAAGAGTTATCATTACAGATAGTCATGTGGATAATATATATAGGAGACCGTTATCCATTATGAGAGCAAATGGGTTGACTTGGACAATGGGCAAATGGTAGCCTACTCGCTACTCTCCTGTACTATACAGGTTCCTCATGTAAATGCATACATTACAATACGGTTCTATATTAGTTTTGTGCCGTTGGTTTTGTTCATCTTTCTTTCACCTGAAAACAATGAGACCCAATGTCCCCCCACGAGCAGCATAATATCTCCAACAAGCACTACTTCCCATTTAATAGGCTCCTTTTTTCATGATTATTACATCCCATTGTCTCATATTGTATACCAAATTTATAAAAATAATGCTATTTTGAAAATGCATGTTCTTTGCTTTTCTTGTTCTTTGTGGTATTGTATTGGTATACATGTCTTCTATTCCTTGAATGTTGTATATCATCACTGCGTGTTGCATGCAAACATAGAAAATGACAAAAATAATCATAACTATATAATTCACACCTCGGTTCGCTCCTTTGGCGTATTCCGTGTGCAGAACTCCGTTCCGCATAAAGAGTCCATCACCTCTTCGGACGGTGTACGCACTCTGTAGAAACGTGCACTCAAGGTCTAAGTCGGTTGTGAGGGTACCACAGACATGCTTGATCCGTTGAAACAGGTCCTCCTCTGGTGATCCACCTGTGCATGGGACGACGGAGGGAAGATGGATATAATCGAAATGATAATATGTGAAATGGGAAGGATTCTGGTATCTTTACAGCAGGAATGGTGGATCCAACACTCCCTGGATGTTTGCCTTTTGTTTTTGAATGTTTTATTTTTGTTTAATTGCATTATGATATTATTTTTGAGAGAGAGAGAGAGAGAGGGAGAACGCGCGCGAGAGTTGGAGAGATGGAGAGTAAGAGGAAGAATGGAATTTGAGTATAAATGCATGATGATATCTCATTGCATGTATTGCATGAGTTCAACATTTTCCGAGTCTGCATGCATCTTCAGGAAAGGAGAACAACTTCGGCAAAGGGAGAAACAATGACAAACATCAAGCAGGAATGCCGCGAATTTACCGACGTCTAATGGGACCATTTTTTTTTTTTTACTCTCCTGAATATCAAATGAGCAATGGCTTCTTCTGTCTTATCATATTTTATGGGATCGATTATTTGTCGCCTCCATTTAACAAAATAAAAACCAACAAAAGTCCATTATCATAACGGTATTATATATTTCAAATATGTAAATGCATATGTTAAGAGTTAAAAGAAAATCAACCCTCAGATATGTCCCTTTCTATCAATTCGCGATATTTGATGTTAAACGTGGGCCTACTAAAAAATATAAGAAAGCATCTCGTTTTGTAACGAGTGCAGTATTATCAATTATCTGTATTTGATGATGACCTTACTCTCAAAAATAATGAAAATGGTGTTTATTTTCACATTTTTCATTTTATATAAATTTTAGCATTTTGCAATATGATTATCACACATTCTCAATATCTAATGGCCTTTTTGAAAGAGAGAGAGAGATACACACACACACTGAGAAAGAGAGATAGGAAAAAAAGAGGCAGGCAGAAAAAACAGAGTCATTTGATAATATGGGTCATATTATATGGGTCTATCACACGGTAACAGATGGAAGACAGTCTTGCATACCTTCAGTTGACGTAGCGAGGAGAGCGAGGGCCAGCGTCGCTGCTAGTACTTTGAAATGCATCGATTCCATGGTTTGCTCGATTGCAGCCGTTCATGCACACACAAGCACTGTTCACGAGATTCTGAACATTTTAGACTGATGTAATCATTACCAGTGAACCGCAGGTGCCAGTTCTGGGTGTGATCATAACCAGACCGCAACTACAGAACAGACTGAGGAAGTAAAACTTGAAGACGATTACACCAAAAATAGTCATATTATGAAAGCTGAACACAGTTTATTCGACACTTTAGGGACATTTATATTAGGAATGTTTCGGTTTCCGCATCCTTATTGAGTGAGGGGCGGTATCATTGTGATCGTCGTGTAATATATAGTTTCGTTGTAATTTCATTCCTTTAGAGTAAATGATTCAATTAGATTTGACGTAGGACAAATACATTGCATATAATATATATATATATATATATGATATTATTATTATGTATATATAGATAGATATAAATATAGATATAGACATATAAGTATAAAAGCGTCCATAGGGGGAATATACGTCTGAAAACGAGGTATCTTAGGGTAATTCGTTCCAAAGGGAAATTTTTTGATTCCCCTTTTGACAATGTTTTTCAAAGCCTTATCATTGATCTGGGGCCTCCACAGTAAGGCACAAAATGGCACAGTGTGTATAGATTGAGGACTGTACCATCAATACAATTTAGGGGAGATTG